>VDFB02101927.1:0-47123 GCA_007258455.2 Sequoia sempervirens | reverse complement strand
CTCTCTAATTGGACCAATGAAATAGAAGTTTAGATGAATGTCACTATGATCCCAAAATCTATGATAGGACTAAGACTAAAGTATGCAATGAGGAAAATGTGATGTTATGATCAAGAATTTTATATGACTAAAGTTATGATACGAAGATGAGGACTAAGAACCTTTGTGGACCTAAGAAGAGGTCACTAACCAGGCTAAGATAGCCCAAAGTAACAAATTTGATTATCAAGACCTTAGAAAAGGAAAAAGACTAAAGATAATGATGATTGACAAAGTGGACCTCAAACTAGATTGACAAGTTTAAATGAAAAAGATTGATTAATGTAAAGGCAAGGTCAAGGTAATCTAAATTTGTGACAATGATATGATCAAAAGTCTGATAAGTCTTCTAGTCTAAAGTATGCAAAAGTGTATACAACTAATGATGACCTAGGGTTTAACTTAAGGTGTATGCAACTAAAGAATGCAATAGAAACCTATGTTAATTTAATGAAATGAATGGACTAAGAAGAGAAATTCTATAGTCTGATGAGATGCTTACTATTAGGAATTGATTCAAAATAAGACTACACAAAAAATTCCCAAAAAATATTTCAACTAGCAATTGTGGTTCACAGTCTGTCAAATGCATTTTACTATCTTGCGAATGTAGTTCACAATTTTTAGCAAATGTAGTGCTCTATTTTTGCAATTGTGGTTTACAATTTTAGATGTGGTGAATAGTGTGTTTGACCCTAGTTTGAATGTTTTGGATTGATTTTTCATCTTGGTTTTTTGTGAAATGTGATTTAAGACACAAAAAACAATTTGAAAACAAGCCTTGGCTATTGAGTGACCAAATTTTATGAGTGTAATGTGTATGTTCAAGGGTTATTCACCCCAATTTCCACAAGTCTAATCACAATTTGAAAAAACTTCACACACATAAAAAACTTTCTATCCCTAAGCTCAATGGCCAATGGTAGTAAGTCTTAGGCCCACCACTTGGAATCTCCTTCGATGCAAGTGTAGGGACACCTTCAGGGGATGTATTCACTCTTTTCTTTGTGAGAGTGGACTAATAGAGGCCTCTAGGACTGGAAGGATGACCCAATCACCCTCTCCCCATAAAGTTAGAAGTAAACAAGTAGCTTATACTAAGCTGGGGATTTATGTCTCATCTCAAGGGAGCCATATGGTGAGTAACTTCAAGGTGTGATGCTACACCTTTGCACTCATAATGACACCAAAAATAACTCATTCAATAAGGGTGGGCCTCTAAATAATTGGTTTCTAGTCACTGCTCAGGGACTTGACACCTTGTGAGCATCCAACAATCCACTTAAGGCTTTAACTAAACCTACTTGGGTATATTAGAATACCATACATAAATGTGAGTACTTCCCCTTTTGGATTGGCACTATTCTAAGAAGGCTAACGTCAATTTGGACTTGGCTTTGGCCTTATCCTTTTATATAGTGGCTCGATGGAAAAAATACTTTGGGTTGTACCCCTTTAAGTGATTGCTTCTCCAAAGGTAGACCCTTCTAAAGGTTCATATAAAAGTGATATAAATACAATGCTTTTGATCTCCAAGATCATATAAAGATACGAGGGGAGAGCATACACATGTAGTTTCTCACACTAGCAAATATTCATTAACCTTTAGAAAAAAAAATGTGTGGTGTGAAAATGAAAGTATTAAGAAGTGTTTTTCATTCGAAAGATCATATAAAATATGAGTGAAGATCATACACACCTCACAAAAAAAAACAAGATCACAAGACAAAGCAAACAATGATTCTTTTTTAATCCAAATTTGAAAATGTGATAAAGCAAAGACACTTGATTCTTTCTAGGTCCCAAATATAAATGTTCCCACTTATAAATCAAAATAAAATAAAGTGCTACAACAACATGGATTTGTAGTATCGATAATAAATTCTTGTCCCCATGAATGCAACAAGCTACCAACCAAATATCAGTAACACAAAAACCTCTATTTACCAAATAGAAAAGGAATAAAAAGAGAAAATCCTAACTAAAACCTTAACTAACAATGACAAGAAAATGTGGCTCATAATTTCATATATGTGGCTCTTTGAATAGAAGAAAATGCGGAGAACTAGACTATGACTATGAAAAACCATATGACGAATATGGCTCTCGGTCAAAACAAATGCGGCTCACAACATCACAAATGCGGTGCACAACCTAAAAGCTAAAAAAACACTCAAATCTAGCAAAATTTGGAAAATATCGAAATGGAAATAATGTAAGTATTTTGTCCAAATGCATAAATAAAAACCAAAAATCTGAGAAATGAGAGAAGATCACGAAAATAGACTAATGAAATGATTTTCCCTATAGTGAAACAAATGTCGCTCTTAGTGACAGATGTGATATTTTTCCTTCACGAATGTGTCACAATATCTATCAAATGCATCATGGCATACCACAAATATGTTGTGTTGTCTTTCAAATGCGTCATTCAACCTTACAAATGCGTTATGGACCTGAAACTCAAAAAATTCTCACAAATTCTTTCAAATCTAGTTAGTTCACGTCGGGTTCACCAATATAGAATAGGGTAAAATTAAGGGTAAAAGGCATGCATCAACAAAACTCAAACCCTAAAGGCCCTAAACCAACAATGAAGCATAAATGAATATAGAAACATAAAATATGAGAGAAATATTACCAATTTTCCTATGCCATGGTTGATTCACCTCCATAGTCCTTCTCCATCTTGCTTTATATGCATGATTTCCTTCAAATTTTGAGTATGCAACAATAAGCCTAGTGATAATGATCTACTAGCATGCAAGTTGTGTTATGCTAGGTGCCCATGTAAAAATGCTCTAGTTCATAGATCAACAAGATCTGTTATGCTAAATCCATATACTATTTTTCTAATCACACCTCAGTGAACACATAAAAGGTTAACATAACAGGGGATGAATCAATGGCTAACATCATAGGGGACTAATTGATAACCATGCCTTAGGGGGGAATTATAAATAACACCACCACAAAGGGGGTATGCGAATAATTCAAATCTCACAAGATGTCAATGAAATGGATAGACCTTGATATGCCCCCCCTTAAAATGTCAATAAGCTTTCTATGTTGATATTTTAAATAAAATAAGGGGAAGAGGGGATCCTTGAAAAGAATACACATTTCCCAAAACTAGTTATCCTTTCCCCTAAGTGTAAAAGCAAAGAAAACCTTGCAAGAGACTATTGTGTTGCTCACATAGAAACAAATATAGTTTCACACAATATTGTACTACCATTAATGGCAATGGGAAAACATGTGAAGCTAAAAATGTCAAATAGTGAGGAGAAACACCATAGAAGCATGATTATTATTATTTAGAATGATTAGGTGCATCCACACATGGAAGAGCACCATAATCAATAAGTTGTATTTTATTACTCAAGGCCTAGAATTCATTGGTGGAATGACCATACACTCAATGATATGCACAAAAGGATATTATTATAATGTTTCTTATGTTTTGGAGGAGGAAGAGTAATCAAGTGGGATTTTAGAAGCCTCCAAAAATTATACTCTTGCCTTGATAGAGGATAAGGATTAGGAGACAACCCTTTCTCTTGTGAAGAATATTTAGCTCACTTACCACAAGATGTTATAAATACAAGATGATGAGATTTAGGTGAAGGAGAAGGTTGGAAACCTAAACCCATTTTTTCAAGGTATGATGTAGACTTTGTAAAATCCTTAACTCCTTGTTCTATATTTTTATTGTATCTAGATTTAGAAAGAATTTTAAATTCAACCCCATAACACTTTTCCAACTCAAATGAAGAGGGGGAATTCTTGTCTAAATTATTATCAGAAGAATTAATTATTTTGCAATAATTTGAATCATTTTTAGGTGTTGAAATGTTAAGCTTAGACATTGCCAACACACAAGGGATGATAGCTAGAGATACCCCATCATGATCATGGGGCAATATTTTTTGATTTGTTAATGTAAAAAATATTGAGCAAATAAAATGCAAGACTCCTTAGGTTGAGATTGTGAGATTTTACCTTTGTCTACAAATGAAGGTGTAAAATATAATGAACCAAAATCACCAACAAAACATGTACTTGAATATGGAGCATTATTTTGATCCTTATTTATAGTTTGAGAAAAGGAATGATAAGATTTTTGTGAAACAATCTCTGACTCTTTAGGCTTTGATGGAGTGATTTTATACTCCCTAATGAAAATGTATGTAAAATCTAATGAACCCTAATCATTTTCAAAGAGCACATTTATAGTATCATTATTATCAAAAGGTAATGGTTCTACTTTTGAAGATGGAATCAAAGTATTAAGAGATTTGGAAGTGTTATGTTTGGCTTCGACTTGTGAATTATAACTTTTTACATATTTTTAAACTATATGTATCTTGTTATTATATTCATACTTTATCTCATGATGAAGAGTAGATGGGACTCCCTTCATGGCATGAATCCACAATCTTCCAAGAAGTTTGTATGCGAGAGTATCTTTCATGACATGGATAAGGTTAGGAAAATTCATGGGTACCACCCTAATGGGTAGTGTGATTGTCCTCAACAGTTTCCTACCAACATTATCAAATCCATGAATATAAATATTATTCAATATATTTTATGATATTATTATCCACACCCATCTTATCTAAAAGGAAAAAGCTAGAAACATTAAGACCTGATCCATTGTCAATAAGAGTACATCTAACCTTAGTTTTATTAATGACCATAAATATCATTAGAGCCTTGTGTTGCTTTTGAATCTCAAAAGTAGGTAACTCACTTTGATGGAAAAAAATAGGTTTTTTATTCTTACCATCCAACAAGGTTGCTACATCATTTGGTTTAATAGAAGGTAGTACAACAGTATTATACAAAGCCTCTTCGAGCATACCATGGTAGGTGGGTCAAGTTTGAATTAAATCCTAAAGAAAGATCTTGGATGGAGTATTATGAAGTTTCTCAACAAGATCATACTCTTTACCACTATTTTGAGAAAGACGAGGTGCGATGGGGAGAATAGGTTGAGGAAATAGAATGAAGGTTGGCATTTTCTTTGGTTTCTTATTACTTTGAGTGTTATATGTGTGGGAAACTACATGATAACTTGGTTGCTGCAGCACATTTTGGAGTGCATAGTTATTTTGAGTGAGTTTATTTACAAATTTTAGGATACAGACAAGAAGTTTAGATTTATTTGTGGGAGGTCCTATAATGAGAGGAGTTCCAATAATCAACCGTGGGTTTACAATTTCAAGTGAGTTAACTACTTTTTGATAATTTTATATCGATGGGGAATACATAATTTCAATTTTGAATCTTCATCTATGCAAGCCACCTTACTATCACTTGAAGGAGAAAATGTATCAGTGATTGCATTTGCTTACACTAAGATGTCCTCCCAAGTAGGAGAGATATTGGGAGAGGAACAGGTTCATAATTACTTAAAAATGAAGATTAGGTAAAGTATTAATGATTACATCCTCTTGAACCAATATAACCTCACAAGTAGGAGAGATATTAGGAGAGGGATCAAGGAAAAATAACAAAAGAATAGAGAAAACCTCATTTCCACATGCTTATACAGAAAGTTCTTGAAAGTTCTTAACAAATTTTGACAATAAGACGTTAATTATGATAAAACAAGATTCTTTTAAAGAAAAAAAAATTGTCCCCCAGATCAAACTACTAATGCATAGAAAAATAAAAAAAAATAGGAAAGACTTCCAAAAGTGGGAATGGAATCTAAACAGAGACCACAAATAGGGTTTTCCACAAAACAATTGATGCCAAATTTGACTAGACAAGAGCGTGGGCACCCTAGACCAAAGAGGGAAGATTTTACTAATTTCAAAATCTAGAAACCAACTATAGTGTTTGAGGGTTTGTTGTTGCATAGGTTCAAGTCTAAAAACAAACAAATTATTGGAAATGCATTTAAACCTATTTTTGTCTATGTGAAGAACAAACATGCATAAAATTTTATGTTTTTAAAGAAATGAAATATATCCAAATGATCATTTTTGTAGTTTAAAATATTGTAATTGACTGAATTTTTCCCAAAAAATGCAAAAAAGAAATACTTTTTGATCTTTTGAAATGAAAAAACTATGCACTTTTTTACCAAAATATGCATACATAAATGTCAAACTAAAGAAACCAAATATTGCAATTGGATTTCACAATGAAAGAACTCAAACCTAAGCCCCAAATAGACTTGAAAGTATGTAATTAGATTCACAATATTTTTCAATTTTATTTTTAATGTATGATGGAAAAATAATGTAAATACATAGTTTTAGAAATGAAACAAAATAAAATCAACAAGGTCTTCAAATAACCTAGTTTTTGAATCAATTTTCATAATTTACACTAGACAATAATTAGAAAATTCCAAGTGTAGGATATGTCAGGTTCACCAAAATGTAGAGTAGGAAAAGTGATCCTAGGGCCCACTAGATTAACTCAGATTAACTCCTTTTCACTTTGATCCCACATTCAAATATAAACCAACTAGGGTTTGAGGATTCACTTCCTATCACAAGGAAGAGCCAATCTCTTAGGGATTTTGTTCTCTTGAGTTGTAAAGATGAAATTTTTTACATGTGTTTTAACAAGCCTATTTGACATAAAGCCCTAGATTTGAAAATGGATTTTATTGCAAAAACAAAAATGTAAATTAACAAGAAATTATAGAACTACAAGAGAAACGCAGAGAGGAACCTATGATTGAAAGTTGATCTTAAATTGCAGGGACAAGGGAATTGGTGCTATAGACCTAAGAAGTTTCCATTTTAGAACTGTGATGGAGGGGATTTGATACTCCCGAGTACCATGCAAGACAAACAGGGTCTAAAGGGAGTGAATTGTTGGAAGTTTGTGATGTCATTGATGCCAATAGACCTTTGTTGTTGCATTGATGTCAACCTATGGAGATTCTTTTATTGGTTGCATTATGTTTTCATCAGTAGTATCACTGATGTCAACCTCTAGTGTTGCTTTGATGAGCATGTGTTGGTGATGTTGAGAAAAGTTTATTTTGAAATTTTATGTAATTAATGGTCACAAATCATATAAGCTTCTATTTTTTGGTCTATATTTTCAATTTACCTGTCATGGTGACCAGTGTCTATCCTTTTTTGGGTATGTAAATGTGGCTTCATGCCTGATATTATCTATCATCTAATGGTCATATAAGTTTGGGATGCTCAAAATTTTCAATCTATAAATGAAAACCATATATTTTGTAACTACTCTGTAAATCTTTATATTTTATAATATAATACATGTAGGCTAACACCTTTTACCTAAAATTTTTTATGTTATATATTAATTATATTTAATATAATATATATAAATCATATGTTTTTGAAACAAAGAAAAATAGGGTTAGATGTGGGTTATGGAAGGGGGTTCACCACAATGAATTGATAACAAAGGAGGTATGATGGATCTATTTTTCTAATTTCATTCAAGGAAATGAGATCCAAACAATGAAATGAATAACAACCAATAGAAAAGTCAAATCAAGGTATGAATCTACAAATTTTTCCTTTTCCGATGGGACAGAGGTCTAGGTCAAAAAACACTTTGGGGAGAAAGATTAAAACTATCAAATCAAACCCAAAATACAAGATATAAAGTGCAAATGAAATACTATACTCAAAACTAATGGAACCAACAATCAAAAGGTAGATCTGAGAAAGGGAAAATGTTGTGTACCAGTCACCAAAAGTACCTTCCTGAAGCTCATTGAGGACTCATTCACCCTATGGTGAATGGGTCCTAGATAGGGCTCTGTAAAAATGTTTTTTGGGTTCTTTTCCTTTGTTTCTACACTCCTAGATTCCCAAGTTTCATAGTCAGAGAGTCGAAAATAAATCCTGTAGAAGAGTTTCCATGAGATGACAACTTTCCTTGCAAATTTCTTCAATTTTACTCTTCAAAGGATCTTCCACCTAAAACTTGCAAACACAAACACAAGAGGAGAAAAGTGTTATTTTTGGTGATGGGGAGTTTGCCTTGATCAAACCCCATTTGAGTATTTAAACTTTGAAATGAAATTAAATAACATGAAGGAAACGATGAATGAACAATGTGATGTCACAAATCACCAAACCTTTGATTAAACCTCGGAATGTAAATCTACAACTAGCATGAAGTGGCCTTAATGGATGTGGATCTTGATCATGAAACTTATCTTGAAACAATGCCTTTGAATGCTTGAATGGATCTTGAATGTGCTACATCAACATATTAGCTTAAATAACATGCATGAATTTGACATGATAATGGATCTTGATTTCTACAATAATCTTCAATAAATCTGCTCTTGAATGCCATGAAATTCTCTTGATAATGCTCTTGTAAAAGTACTCTTATGATAACTTGAATTTGCTAGGTGAAACATAGTTAAATGACCTCTTATTTATACATATGTTAACATTAATTCCTGAAATTCAAATAACACAAGTTGACATGTGAATACACATTTTAAATCATTGAAATACCACCAAAAACATATTTGAAATTTAGGTCCTAGGTCTAAGTGAGGACCCATTCGCCCTTGGGTGAATGGGTCCTAGGTCACTTACCTAGGACACACATTCTCCAATGTTAAGTGTTATGTCATGGCATTGATGAATGTTGGGTTTTACCTTTTAAAAATTATAATTAATTAGGCCCTTGGATTTGAATTAAAGGGGCCACTTAAGGGAAATTAAGCTCAATTAATTAATGAGGCCCTAGATAAGTGAGAAAGTGTAAAGGGGTACACTTTACAACACCAAAATAAGGTACAACTAAGTCCATTTTAATAAATAAGGTCCTAAAATTAATGTGAATATGTAAAATTTTAATTAATTCCAAATTAAGTGTGAAAAAGGGATACTTTTTCTTACTCTACAATCTTATATATGTTGTATAATATATATATTATATATTATATTAATATTATAATATATTATATATAATAATATATTAATATTATAATATAAATTATAATAATATTATATGTAGATTAATATATGATAGTATAGTATATATCAATAATTTCTTTATATGATTTCAACTAAACGAATATCCATTTTGCAATAGATATCCATTCTAAGAAAATATCTATTTCTAATGGATATCTGTTTTGGTTTGGTTCCTACCATGGCAACATGTACTTTTTCCCGACCCTAGTAAAATTCAAAGCATAATTTCACTTTTTTGGGAAAATAAAAAATGTATTTTTTGCCATATCACCACTTTTTGGACCCCCATGATCTCGCACAGACCCTTTACCATTTTTATATTAAATATATGATTCATCAAGAATACCTTAATTGAAGTTGAGGGATTTTTGTACAATTTTGTTAATGTTTGCAATAAATCATCTATTATATTTGATTTTGAAATATTAAATTCCACTGATGATGTCAAGCATGACCGAATACTCCCTAGTGCCTTTTTGTCAAAATTTTCACATTCTTCATTTATCATTGTTGATGGTTTCTTCACTTTCCCTTGCAATGACGACCATAAATTTTTTTGACACAAATAAAAATCCACCCGCATCTCCCATAATGTATAATTTTGGTCATTGAATTTATTGAATTTTAATTAAAACTCTCTTCCACCATTGCTCCCAATCAACCGTAAGACTTTCCTGCCAAACTATCGAACACTACTACTCTGATACCAATTGTTAGGATTTTTGGCAGACTAGAGAAATTAAATTACCAATTATAATTCAAAATTAAATGACAAAACAAAGAAATAAATTCATAGAGGCGCAAGACAACAATTTTTAACATGGTTCACCCTTTGGACTATGTCCATAAATAACAACTATTTTTTATTTTTATTAAAATTCTGGAAAATTCAATTACATTAACCTGCAACAATATGCTGCATCATGCAACTTTGAAATGCACTCTAAATTTCCTCACATGCTGCTATGTGTACCTCAAACAAAACCCGCTACTTTTTGTCTTCATCCACTCATGACTTGCTGCATCCAATCAACTTCACATCACTTAAATATTAGTGTTTCAATCTGCAACAAGGAACAATTGATTTCTTAGCAATTACAAATTGATTTCCAATGGGATTTATTAACAAATTTTCTTTAATTTGAGGGGAAACTATGATGGGTAACTTGGAGCATGATCAAGCTACACATACTAATAATAATATCATACCAAACTCTCAATAAGATTCATTCAATAGAGAAATATCTAATAGGTATTTTGAACTTGGTTTTTATATACATTTTATTTCTCATGTGAATGATTTTTGATTTGTGTATGTTAGTTCTAAGGACTATTTTGAGATGTACATGGCATGGTTTTATTTTCCTTTGTATTCTTATGTGTATAAGATAGGTCTACGGATATTTTTTAAGAGTATAAGGGATGGTTAGTGGCTCTATGTTCTTGGTTATGGGAATGGTTGTTCATTTTACTTTCCTTTAGTTTTATAAGTTTACATTAATGTGGATTATTTGATCTATTATTTTTTTTGTTGGGATTAAGGTGTCTCAACCTTAGTGATTCCAAAGTTGAAATAATTTATTTATTTTCCCCTATGTTGCTGTTTTAATTTATTAAATCCTAAGTGATATGTTTCTAAGTTGATAAATCACTTTGTGGGACCCGACTTCAAGTCGACATCAAGTTTTCTACAAGTCGGGGAGAAGCATGATATTCTACCACTTGTCACTTGGGGACTCAATTGGAAAAATAATTATGTAAAAATTTCTCAAAGACATGCTATAGTGACATGTGTCCTTTGGTGGAACTAGATGGTAAATCAACAGTGAGTCAACCACAAGTTGGCTTCCTATAAGTTTGGCGAAAGACACAAAATTATGCCACTTGTCATCTAGGTGCTCATTTGGGAAGAAATTCTCATGAAAACCTCTTAGAGGTGCACCATAGTGACATGTTTAATTGTTTTTTGAGTTATCATGAAAGGATTTGTGAAAGTTTCTAAACAAAGACTAGGTTTTCATTACTAGTGAGGAGGATTCAAAGATGAGTTTGTATTCAATTGTTAACTTGATTTTATCTATGGGAATTCCTTGCGTGTGAGGTTACATTTTTTTTGGGATTTGCATGCCTTGCATGTGGTTGCATGTTGCTGCATGTTGAGCTAGTTGCTTTTTGGGTCACTTGGGACCTATGCATGTTGGCGATTTTAGTTTGCATGCATGCAAAGACTGTGGAATTCACACTTGGTAATGTTGGACACCCATCTATGAGTGTATAAATATTCTAATGCCTTAGTGCATTATATGAGATTGTAATTTTTTTGAGACACATGTTATGCTTCCAGATTTACTCTAGAATCTTGTATCACAGTGTAGTAACACTTGCAAGAGCATAGAATATGGAAGTTGTATTGTAATATCTTTTTGTTGTAATACAGTTTTGATTTGTACTTTGGTGTGGGCTTTTTCCTAAAAGGGTTTTCCCATGTAGATTTTGTGTCTTACGATTTTATTGTTTAAATTTGAAAACAACTTAATGAATGTGTATTCTTAAATGAAACCGTAAGTGTAAAAGGATTTGAATCAATTTTTTACAACCCTCTTTTGATTGATTTGCATTAGGAAGATTGTTTCTGCACTCTACTTTCCTTTCATTATTTTTCCTTTGGGTTGAATAGACATATATTGTGATGGATCTTTTCTATGGGGATTTGCAAGGGAACATACCTGACATAACTAGAGTAGTTGTAGGTGGTGATAGAATGACATGGTATGATTTGCAAGATTTTTCTTAGGTTTGATTTTTATCATGTGTTTTTTATATATTAACTTTAGAAAAGGGTCCCAATTTTTTTGGCAAAAAGTGTCACACTATTTTGAACTTTCATCGTCAGTTAAAGATAGAGAATACATTATTATATTGACTCTAGAATCCAATGGTGTTCACATTTTTATCTTTATAGAGTAATGATACTCTATGAATGTATTATTAATATATTTTTGAATATTACAATATGTGTGCTTTGGAGGATATTTTTCTCTTGAAAGGGTTTTCCTAGGGTATGTCTTATTTTAATCATTTTCCATATTATTTTATGTAGATCTCAAATTATTTTCATTTTTATCTCATTGGTTTAATGTAGGAACTATTTATGTCAACTTTCTACTTGATGGGAATACATTGATTTCACTTGTTATCAAAGCTTTTTCTATTAATTTTTTTTTATCTAATGATTTTGCAAGCTTAGTTCCTTACACTATATTCCTAAAAAGAAAAATTCTTCTTTGATTTCCTTAATATGCCCTAGATTTAATTATCATTGTTCTTCATTTATTTATCCTTCTACTGGCTATGTCATATTATGAAGAATCTTTCATATTCCTCTCTCGTCACTTGGTGTTCATGAGATATTTAACTCTAAACCTTTCTAAGCTATGTTTCACACTATGCAACTTACTAGGAATATTCATCCTCCCATGGCTTCAACTTTCCCCCTTAATGTACTATATGTCATACTCAATTCAACTAGATATAGCCCTCCTATTTTCAATCAATGTCCATCACAAATGTTTATAATTTTATAGGGCATAATTTTGAAAGAGTGGTTGGAGGATAAAATGTTAATACCAAATCAACCAATTTTTCCATCTAGTTACTTAGTATTGCCTCCACCAAATTTGATATAACCAACAAATAAAGGATGTGATTTGATTGGCCAACTTTAGAAGACTCCAAAAAATCATATTTAGGATCTCATGCATATATTTGAGATATGTACAAGTGTTTTAAGGAAATCCTTATAAGATCCCATCATATTGTCAAATATCAATCCTATAGACGTGGCTAACATTTTAGAGATTTTTGAAAAATACTTCTAAGGTCTCATTTAGGCCTCATGAGTTACCTAGTCCTATTTAGGAACATTTACCATTATATTGAATTTAAAGTTGGAGAGAACAACATCAAAAGAGTTTTGATAAAAATAGATCTAGTTTGAGTATTTTTGGATTTTGGGATAAAGTCAATGTTAATTCAATACATTTATAAAGATCAAAGTTCACTATTAAAGAATTTGACAATGTGTGGCAATAATCACCTAATGAACTATTAGTATTCCTCTTATTATTGTTACATTTTTCTATGTGAAGACTAAGTGATTAGTGTACAATGCTATTTTTAGGCATCCTTGTCCATAGATTTTATGGGAGCACGGTACTCTACTCTTCATAAAGCTTTAGAGTTTATCCATTGAAATAAGAGACATAGGTAGATGTAGATGATAAAAGATATTATTTTTTTTCATTTTGATGAGAAACAACATAGTTTGTTCCTTTTAATAGATTGATCACATAACTAACATCATTAAATGTTTCTTAGGAGTTTGACTAGGGAGGATATCATCACATAGAAAAATCACAAAGTTATTATTCAACACTACCAACCTTTAGATTCAAATTTTAGACAATGAAGAACTTGATATCAAGTGAGGAATAGAGAGAAGAAAATTTTCATGTGCAAAAGTTGAATCCATGGGCAAGATCAATTTGTGAGCCTAGAGAACATTTCTATAAGCTAGAAACTACTTAGAGTGAGCTCCAATGAATGTTACAATTCGATAGGTGTCATTTAATAGAGTACTAGGCACATGATACATTGGTAAATCATATAGTGTTGTTTATCATAGAATATTCTATAGTGAACCTTGGAGCAATGCACTAATCTTTCACAACATTTTTAGCACTTATTTATTATCATGTTTCATAACACAATCTATCTCAATTCTTTATTCTAGGGATAATTGTTTGGCACTATGGATTGATTAATTTAGCTTAAAATATTGTATAGGAAGCTTTTGTTTTCTTATAAGAATATGCTTAATAATTTAAAATTTTGAAGTCAAAGTATAAAACTAATTAAATTCTTAAGAATAATGATAATAATATTAATGTTGTCAAGTTTAATAATATTAATATTGACAAAATTTGAGAAAAAAAAAAAAGAAGCCAAGATAATAATCATGATATGCAAGTGGAAAAATTAAAATATACTCTCTACTTTATAATTATTTATAAAGCACGTGTGGAAAATATTATTATTATATAATGACATGAAATGATTTAAAATTTCAAGATCAAATTAAAAACTAATTAAAATTTTCATGATGATAATAACAATAATATTAATGTATACAAAATTGGAGAAAAAAACTAATATAATCATCTTAACATGTACATAGATAAATTAAAAATACACCTTAAAATAAATTATAACATTAAATTCAAATAAAATTAATTAAAATCTTAATAATAATAATTTTGTCGTCCATAGTAAGCAAGTGGGAACTTTAAAGCAATGGTAACATGCCCACTTTAATCGTGATAATGGAGTCATATGTTTACTTGTAAAGCATGAAAAAATAAAATATATATATTTATCGTTTTCATGGGGCAAAAGAAAAAGATTGGACACTTTATGTGTACTTAGGTTACTATTAAATTATAATACTTGTAAAGATCAAATATTTGTGGAGTCATGTCTACGTACATAATCATATTTAAATAATCTCACATTGAAATCATCTTAATGGTTACCTAGTGTATATTTTAATGCATTTAGATTTCTTCTTATCACCCAAATCCTAAGTTTGTGTAATGTCTATATCAAAATTATGTAGGTAACGCAAATTCCAATGATTAAAATATATGAAAATAAATAATTATATATTAAAGAAGCTTCATTCAATAATTGTTCTAGTATCATATATGTAATCTCTTTCAACCTAAGGAATAGGTGTGCCTATCAATTGTTAGAAAAGGGAGGGTATGAGATTTGAAAGGGCATTAAGAGTGAAGAGGTGACTTGTAGATCTTTGTATATCCTTCAAGATTGATGACATTGTTATCCATCTATTAGTGTCAACTTTTTAAGTTCTTCTTTGTTATCATGCTTTCTATTAGACTCGGTTGTTGAGCATTTGATTGTCAACTAAATTTATGAATATCATGTCAATTTTTTTTTCTAATAGTGTGGCCTTATGTCCAAAATAACTGATTTACCTTTTATCAAGGAGAAGCTCTTTAAACAAGCTCTCTTGGCTTGAGGTTAATTAAGGTCTAATTGAATTGTTTTATAAGAGTTCCAATGAATATATGTTTTCAGGTTGATTGATGTAGATCCCTAAAACCATTATAACATCGTATCAATTTAATGTATGTAAACCTTGTTTTATATTAATATTTCATCCGCATTAGTTAATTAAATAATTATATTATTGTCTTAGTTTTATTTTATCACCAACTACTTAAATAACTATTATTTAATTATTTCAATCCAACCCCACATCTAATTAAATAATATTACTTCAATTTCCAATTCATATAAATAATTATATTAAATAATATTTTATTATTTAATTAGCCTATATTTCCTCCACAATTTGTAGGAAGAAATGATCAACTAATTATTTTTCCCTGCAACTAATTACTTATGACTTTTTCTATTTTTAGTCAAATAATTTTGTCCCTTCATATTGAACAAACTTAGTTACAACCATCCATCTTCTTCTTGATCCAATGGAAATCATCTTATTCAACCTCCACCATAGATTTATAAGGCTAATCCCAATAGTCCATCCTCCAAGCCAAAAAATTGTAAATGGATCTTCAAAACTTCCAAAAGAGGTTTATAAAATAATCAATGTGATTTTCACAATCAAGACATATTTGATCTGTTGGCCACATCCAACCATGCTGTCTAAAAGGTGACAGCCAAATATGTTTGTAAGTTAGAGAATACTATTGTAAATCTAATATATTTTTGGTGTGGCTACTACTAATAATAAATTTGCATTTTCTAATTTGTTACATCTTAAGTTGTTGTGTATGCAAGATCTTTTGTGGTTTCAGTGCTTGGTGATGATGTTGCAAATTATTATTTTTCAATTGCAAAGGGTTTAAATCATTTTGTTGGAAAGGATTATTTCTAGTTTATTGTAAGGATTTTATGCTAATTTGTTGACAGACCATTAACATTATTATTACTACTCTATTAGAAGAGATTTGTTGCAAAGCGCTTATCCACTTCCTTATGTTGAGTTTAAATTAGCCTTAGGTTGCATTGCAATTTAATTATTTTATAGTGTTGTTTGCACACCTTCAATTATTATAAATGTGGCTTGGAACTATGTTGAATAAGTGCAATAATGTTTATTGACTTAGATCTTAAAAATATGAGAGTAGTTTCTTTTTTCAGTTGGGCTTTCAAATTAAGGTTTATTTGACTTAGATATAACATTTTTTCATATCCATAAAGAGTTAGTAAAAATTCATAACTACATATTTTTCTAGAATAACATAAATCCTCTAGTTCAATCATGGATTAGATTTTATAAATAATTATTATTTATTTTGATATTAAAATTAGTGAGGAGAATGAAGATATAATGGTCGAATTTTTAATGATATAATGGTTAATAGTTTTAATTTTATTGAATGTTCTTGTGGTTAGTTTTAAGTGCTCTTGTTTATTTATTTATTTTTATTTTTTAACATTTATGAGGGTCAAGTATGTTATTGGCATTATTTTTTGTAACATGCCCATTGTTCTACATAGTGACTTTCATATGTTTTAACCTCAAGTAAAAGTTTCAAGCATCTAACCATTATGAGCAATAATTTTTTTTCCTTTCATATAAAAGATAACATGCACATTTGAAATAAACATCTTTTCAAACTTTCTCCATTGCATTATATCAAAGTATTACAACTTTCCAATATATTGATAACATAGTAAATATTTCATGATAACATTTCTCTTTTACAATCTTTCCATAGACAAGGATAAAAATACACATGCAAGGCTCCATTGAGCTTATTGGAAATAGACGTACCGATGGTCCAAGTAATCCACTTTCAAATATTGGTCACCAACTAATGAGGAGAAGCATCACTCAAGCTCGTTTCTTCCAACCTTGGACTAATTGTGCTCCCCCACACATCTATCTAGCTGATAGATGGCCCTACCCTTCGACAAAGAGATTGGTTTGGTAACCTCATAATTTAACATGACCTTTTTTAGCTTGGTGGTGTGTCCTAAACATTTTCAGATCTTTCATACAATGGCTACAAACTACACATATGAAATTCCCTATCTAATACATAAATTTGGATCACAGTGAACTAATAGTGTAAACAGTGGCAACTTACACTACTTTGGCCAAAGTATTCATCACTTGATATTGTGGAGTGGATGTCACACACTCACCAACCTTCCTAGATCGATTTATATTTGACCATTCATAACCTATGCATAGGATATCCCTTGCATTAGATTATCCTAACTACCAGAATAGCCTATTACCTCTATGTTTAACTAACGCATCTACAAAGTAACCATAGAAACTCTAAGAATCAACTAGTTTAAACATTAGCTATGCAAGCTATATCCTTAACATAGTATTTATCCCTACTATATCCACCCATTCTTTAATGTGAAATATGTACAAACACTTCAAGAAATATAGATATTTATACTAAATACAACAAGATTCCTTCCACTATCATAAAAGAATAGAATAATCTTTCCCTAATAAGCAATAGAACTAACTTCCCAACCAAAAAAAACAATGTCACACAATCTTTTCTAAAACATGAATCAAAATATAAAAGAGTAGGAATCAACATTCCTATTTACACAATGCTCCAATTGATCAATTTGGATTCCCAACATAGCCTTTCGAACTCAGTATGCAACTCCCAAATAGCTTTCTCCCACTTTACCAAAGACTCCTCAAAATCCTCTCTCAATTCTCTTAGAAATAATCTCTCACAACTTAGGAAATCAGAATATAATAACTCATAAAATCACAGGAAGAATGCAAATATATGCATCCAAATGAGGTAGATAGCTCCTCTATGTATACACAAAAAGTAGCAACTAAAGGAGAGAATTAGTGCATTAGGAATTATAGTTCTTAGCTCAAATGAATTGACTTAGCAAGGTAAAGAAAAGGTGTCAATTGAATTGATACACAATGAACATATACACATCCATGGTGAATGAGTCGCACTTCTCAAATGAACAAGTAAGATACTTAGAAATGCAAGGTATTTGTCTTCTATAGCTCGACTTACATAGACAGTTGCACACCTGACCATTTCCACATATTTCAAATGCCCCACATTCTAGAAATTCATATTGAAAAATATACTTCCAATTGGCTCAGATCATTCTCAATTGATGCCACATTATGCCATTCACATACCAAATAACATGGGTTGCTTTTTTTTTGACTTGGTCAACTTACTTCATGTACATGAGCATTTGCTTTCTTTTTTTTTGAAAAATTCTTGGCAATAATATTTACATGTTGAAATGCATTGGATACTAAGTGCTTTATATGGCACTGTCCATATTTCATATTACTTTTCACTTTAAATGTCTTAAGAATCATTCAAATATATATGCATTGTTCACTTAGTGTTATTCTCTTTGTTAATATGGTGTGCGATGTACTTAGCATAAGCTATGTTTAAAATGCTATGCGCTATATTGATAATTCAGTGCTATAGGAAAACATTACTATATATATTTTATTTATATTTATATTTATATACATCATGAATTAACATGTATATAAGTATATATATATGTATAATATATATATATATATATATATATATATATATATATATACTTAATTCACAAGATAATAGAGTTGTATTATTCGATATATGAATACACATATGTATCCTTATATTTCATATATAATAATGTATGCATATATATACATAGATATGTTGGAAGATTGAAATCACTGAGAGGGCGGGGCGTGAATCAATGATTTATAAAAGCCACAATATTTTTTTAGTTCAGTGTTCACTTTTAAACCAAGAAAACAAATGACAGTTTGAGAAGCAGATTTGACTTGTGTATCAAATAAGCATATGAATAAGACATTGATATGGATAGACTTAAATGAACTATTTGTGCTTTTACTTGAATGAAAGTTTATAACATTAACAAAATAGCTTAAGTGTAAACATTTGCATAAATGAAAAGACAATCATTCAACTATGAACTGATAAGGACAAACATCACAATTTAGCAATATTATCATAACAAAGCAATGACACTATAATCCCATGAATTTGATGAGTGGAAAACCCTCTTGGGGTAGAAAAACAACTCCAAAATGATGCCTTACTGGCTTAAATAAAACCACTATTTACAATGCCTTACAGGAAGAATTTAGAGCACCAACTCTAGGAGCACCAAACCCTTACAGATTTGGGAACACCCATTCCAAGGAGCACCAACCCCTTTAACACAAAACAATTATAGCATCCTATCAGAACCCTAGAAGTGTAGATTTTGCAACTCTAGAATTTCAATAGAAGAATATGTATATCCTCATTAAGCACATTGAAAAATATTGTGCATCAACATTTTCCTTTAGTACAATAATATGAGAATCATAATAAAAGATTTTCAATGTAGTGCTATTTTTGCACAATGTGACTGAAGCTTCATATTCCTCTCTCAGATTCTAAAAAAATGCCTGAGAACCATCTTTGAAAGATACTGTGAATGATGACTTATGTATACAATTTGAGTAACTAAAAATCAACACAAGTTAGGGTTACAAGAAAAAACCTAAAGAGTTTTCAACTAATTCTTTCAAGATACTTTATCAAATTTTCAAGATTGGAATAACTGAATGCATTAACCCTTTATTTGTTTGCTAAGAAATAATTAAGGGTTTCGAATAACATTAACCACTAAAGCTTTAACAAAGAATTAATGTTCCAGGCCTGTAAATTGTATTTACCTTAACACTTGTTTAAGGAGGAATGAAAATAAATGAATACCGGAAGAACCATTTCACAACTGTCTAGCTGAAGACCTCCATCTATGAGCTTTGCCTCTTCACTTTCAACTTCCATTGTCAAGCAATTTATCAGAAATCTGCAACCATAAACTCTCCACGGTGGCAGCTAGGGTTTCATATGCTATACAATGAAACAATAATAACACTACTCTATATTTCTCCCAAGTCATTCAAATACTTTTCAAAAGAGTATAACCATTTGGAATCTAAACATCACAAAAACATTTGAATCCACTGTCAAAGACTAAATCATTAATTTATGATGGTTGTCGATACTTGTGACTTCCAAGTGACTTTAAACAAAGTCAAAAACCTTTTAATCAAAACACCCGATGTCACATGCTTAATGCGACTTAAACATAAGCATCAAACTGATATCTTACCCAAACATTTAAAAATTTAATATGCTCGATTCCTCAATGTTTAGCATGCTTGATTTGTTTATCAAAGGATTTATATCTCTTTAGTGCCCAACACCATTTATGGTGTAAAATATAAATATTTCAATATCCTTAGCAAAGGCCATATCAACCTTAAGAAAACATATAAACCATTTTAATCACCTTTTGATGCCAATTATGCTCACATAATAGTGTCTGTTTTTAATATCCAATGACACAAATATAGTCCAAACATATGCATAATCAACACATCACAATAAAATGTGATAAACAAGACCAAAAATATAGAGTCCTTATGCGTTTGAAAAAAATGAATGTTTTGTCACCTGAAGCACAATCTGAACCAACAAATGCTCAATTAGAATATGATCAAATAACTTGTGCCATGATCAACCTGAACACCCTATACAATGCCCTATCAAAATTGTCAGTCCAATCATAATCAAAGCACTGAAACAATATCATGTAGAGTAGATCAAACAACTAAACCATCATGGATATCCTGAAAGTGAAGTAGCATCAATCTAAAATCTGAAAATGAATAGTCATGAATCTCATGTTCACAAAAGGATTCCACAAAGTAACATTGCCAACATCAAGAACACATGTCATCATATAACACCTGACTTGTAGCACCCTGAAAAATAAACATTATCAGTACCAATATGCTTCAAAAACCCATCAAAATGATGAAGATAGAACCAAGGAAATCATGATACAAACTGAACCAAATCATATGACATCGAAATCATGATACAAACTGAACCAAATCATATGACACCAAGATTAGACCATCCCAACTGTAAAACTGTGTGTGTGATGTCCATGGAACAACACAAGTGAATACACCATCTGCATATCATGGGAACCAATCAATTCTAACAATCAATGAGAGAATGAATCTTGCATCATATGCCAACCAACCAAATAATTAGCTTGTGTTGGCTCATCATATTGAGTATGATGGAAATGTTGGTTTGACCCATGGAGTATAGTGAGAATTCCTCGCACATACAAGCTTACAACATCTTTGAAATCCTAAAGGTTGCTTACATCACATTGATTCATGTTTATGAAATCATCTTTGATGATTTCCTTATACATGCAAGTGTGAGGATTTAATCTCTCATACTCACAAATCTAGGAAAACATATAACACTAGTGATTGTCAATTACACATGTGTTGCAAGGTCATCCCATTGCCACGGAGGCCGATTACCACAAATATATGCATCATATGCATGTTCATAAAATATCACAAGCCCTGACTTACATCCCAAGGCACTTGGAGATTGAACATTGCCTAGATTTTTGAGATTTATTTAGAAATTACCCTCCCTTATCAAGATTTCTTCCAATTTGGGAAGTATTTTTCCCAAAACTGCATCATGTGTAACTTCATCAAATATCTGATCACACCCTAGATTAGCTAGATGATTTTCCATATAATTACCTTCTCTGTATGTATGAAGAATTTGGTAGTGTGCTAACTTACCAAGAAAGGACCATATTTTTTTCACTATATACCCAACCTTTCAGTTTACAATCTTACGATCTTTGCAAGCATTTATCAGAATCATGGAATCTCCCTCTATTTGGAGCTTGGAAATCTTAAGAGAAATTGCTAATTTCAAACCTTGAAGTAAAGCTTGGGCCTCAGCTACATTGTTGGTCCGTATTTTCAATTTGAATGATTTTGCACATAGTATCATTCCTTTACAGTCCCTGATTGCAACAACAACTCCCAAATGACTTGTATTTCCCCTGGCTGCCCCATCAAAGTTTAATTTAAAAAACCCAGTTGGGGGTGGCTTCCAAGAAACATTATATTTAATTTTTGAACTGGCTAATGAAGGCTTCCTTTAAAAGGAAGTTTAAGAAATGACCACCTTAACATAAGCTTTGAGTCCCAGACAGTAAAAAGTGAACCAACATGTTTTTCCTTTTGCACATATCCATTTATTGTCTCTAAAATATATTGCTCCAAGAAGAGTTAAAAATGGTCCATGTTTAATTTTTCTTTGCTGAAAATGCATTTGTTTCTTGCCCACCAAATAGCCCAAACTACTGAGGCCATGATAATGCACCAAATGCATGAAAATAAAAATATTTTGTAAGCCTCTAGCCAATTTGTAAATAATTTCCATAGGGTGTCAAGAAATGTTGATTGCCAATTCAATTTGGTTATTACAAAAGACCAACAAGCCTGAGAAACTATGCAATGTAAAAATAAATGATGGAAATTTTTTAGGTTCATGTGCACATAGAACACATTGAAATGGCTCTACAATTCCTATTTTTGTTAGCTTGTCACTAGTCAAGACTCAACATTTTATAGCTAACCATGCAAAAAAGCCAACTTTAGGCAATACCTTTGCATTCCAACAAAATTTGCATGCTCTTTGAACCCTTGCTTGTGAAGCATCTTGTGAGAGTGATTTATAACCCTCTTTGATTGTGTAACAACCAGATTTTGTTTTAGTCCATAGCAACCTACCAGCTACATAACAGATGAACACAATTCGTTCACGGAGGATAGATTGAAGAAGTGTTTTATGAACAACATTAATAAGCACATTTGAGAAGTCCTTCCAAATAACTCTCCCCATTAGTATATCAACATGTTGAACATAATCTTTAACCCTTAAACCCTAGCATTCAGATAAATAGATTTCAGAACTTTGAAAATTGTGCAATGCATTTAGAATTGGGTAACCATTCCATGAGTCTTTCCAGAATAAGGTCTAGTTACCATTATTTACTTCCCAAGATAAATGCATAAGAATGACTTTTCTACAAGAGATAAGAAAAATCCACATTGCTGATCCTGTGGGTGGATTTGACACTGTTAATATCCTTGTTGAATTTCAACTATCTAGATAGTTATGCTGCATGATCAGGCACCATTTTAAATTTAGCTTTGTATACATCCTCTAGATCATTCTAGCACTAATTGCTAAATTCCTTTCTACCAAATTGTGTAGATCTGCTCTTCCTTTTAATTTCTCTAAGCACATGGTTTCCAAAGAGACTAAAGGAATTTTTTTCTTACTATCCATATTAACAGGCCATAAAAATCCTCTAATAAGCTTTTGAATTTGTTGAACTATGGATTTGGGGGCCTTTAGGACAACCATAAAATAATTTGGAATCGATGAAAGGACAAAGTTTATCAATAAAATTATGCCTGACAAAGACAACCATCTTCCTTTCCATGAAAGAATTCTTGATTTTATGCTAAGAATAATTTTGTGCCAATAAGAGATCTTATCCTGACCTACAAAAAAAGGAATACCAAAATATTTTTAGGGTAATTGTGCTTGCTTGAATTAACCTCATATTTATACTAAATCTAAGAATTAACCCTGAAATTCAAACAATTCAAGCTGACACCAGATCTAGAATTGATAATTATTAGAATCCTACCAAAATTAAATTCAAAAATGGGTGTCCTATATGAGGAGGACAAGTTTCTAGGACCTTGTTTTGGGGGGTGGAAAGAACATTAAAAACCCACCTCAAATATGCATAGAAAGGGGGGTCCTATGTGGAGAGGACCCATTCACCACTAAAGGAAAATGGGTCCTAGCATCATTTTCTAGGACCTTTATTTTTCCAAATTTAATGTTATGTAATTTGACTATTGGGTGTCAGCATAGATCCTTTGGAAGGTGTCATTAATAAGGCTTAAATTTGAATTAAAATGGATAATTAAGCTCAATTAACCACAATTGGTTAATGCAACCCTAAATAAGTGTGAAAGTGTAATACAACACTATTCAACACCATAAATAAGGTACAAATTAATTATATTGTATTAAAAAGGGCCCTAGATTAATGTGAAGGTGTACAACACATTACAATGCTAAACCAAAGCATTATTAAGTTAATTTTATGTCAACTATTCCCAAATTAAGTGTGAAAAAGGGTTACTATTTTCAAAACTACAACACATAGCCATTTTGGTAATTTTGAATTCTAACTATAGATATCCATCGGTTATACCAAAACAATGGCTATCATAGTGCCTTTATATTTAAAAATTTTTTATCTTTAATGCCACAACAAGATGCTTGTTTAGTCATCAATGTGCCCCCATAAGAATAATTAATCTTGTGCTTCATTGTGGGTTTAAACACTTCGATCTGTGGAATCCTATGAAATGAAAATAGGTTGTGATATGGTGGAACTAGGATAATGTTGAAATTTATCGAATACTCACATCTTGAAGAGTATGCTAATATTGAAACCTACAACATGAAGCTTGGTAGTGTTAGCTAATAATGATTTTCCACATGGAAAGCTACTGGTTTCACTTTGTTTCATTCATACAACCAAACATACAAAATATATAAGACACAACCAAATGATTCCTCATTCCTTTTTCTCTAGTTTTAACCAATATTTATTAAACAAACTTGATTGCTTCTTTTATTTCAAAATAGGAAACCACTCATCTCTTTCTTTAAGGAGATCTTCCATCTTTAATTTCCACAAATTTTATTCAATACTATTAAATTTATCAATAACCATATAATAATCTGAATCCATGGTATACAATCATTTCATCAAATTAAAAAGCAACACAATCTAGAAGCTCCAACTATAGCCAAAAACCTTCAACACTTAATAGAAAGTCACCACTCTCTATACAAAATTGTTAGCTCTAATACCAAATATTGATAAAAAAGGTAAAAATATTACAAAATTAACCTCTACAAGTGTGTGAGAATCTAAAATTTATTTCTTTAAAAAATTATTACCATAATTTATTAAATTTATTTCATAAATCAACAATGTAAAATAAATCAATAAACTATGTCAACACAAGATTTACATGGAGAAACATTTAAAAAAACTCTAGAAAAGAAAGAGAAAAAGTATGTATTAATATTCAAATAGAAAATATACCAATACGATAACACTCTCTTCTCTTTGATAGCACTATAAAAACACCTATGTACCTATAATAAATATCATGGAACTAATATCCCATGTATCCAATTTATAAATAAATGGGAGAAAAGTATCAAAAATGGTTTCCCAAAATGATGTACCATTAAACCATGGTAAAACTTAAATATTCCCATGCCCAAAATAAAGAGTCTATTTTGAGAATAATAAATGTAACTCTGAATAATACATGACTAGAAAACATAACCTCCATATGCATGATATATGGCATATTTGACTAATAACTATTTTATAAAGGCTCATATCCTAAAGTAGGCATCCAAAATCATCACCCAACTCCTATGGTAGCCACCAACAACATTAAAAATTCTCCAATACTCAATTCTTATACCCAAGTTGAGAAACAATTTATAATAGTTGAACATAACTACCACTAACAACTCCACCTCTTTCATGAATGCATTTAACAACTAATATTGATATTCCTATAGAATATATATTATAGATTAATTTTCAATTCCATTCTAGGAATCTAGAGATAGATTCTAAGAGTGCTGGAGATACATAAATAATACATTAGACTACAAGGTAAACAATGTTAATACCAACAAAAAAATGTGTAACAAATATGTTAAATAAATATTTGAATGTGGTGAGAGTTTTCTTTGGTAAATGTAAAAATCACTCAAGTTATAATCAAAATATGCATCATGAAAATAACCTAATAAATTACATTTTTTCAAAAATAACTTCATGGCTAGTCATGTAAAACTCCCTAACAAGCTCCTAAGACACCTTTTCCCTTATATTTATTAAATTTTGAAATATTAAAATGTGTGGAGAAATAATTTTATCTTGTGGACAAATATAATGGACGCAAACATAATTATTCAAATGTATTTTGCATCAAATTTGGTTTTCCACTTGTAAACCTTTATTATTTCTTTCATTCTTTCCATTCCTAATCAAATGGGGTATTAGGAGGGGGTGTTTGGTTAGATTATGTACATATTGTAGGCATGTTGGATTTTTTAGATTAGATTGATTTTATTCATGAGTTAAATTAGAATAATTTTATAAGTTACTTTATTTTGGTTGGATTTTATTGATTGAATTTGTGGGTTGGTTTAATTGAGTTTCAAACTATTTTGATTGGATTAATTTTGTTGAGGATTATGATTATTGGTTTTAAATTGGTATAATGGATAGGACCTTACCATGGAAATGTGAGTGATGGTTTTTTTTCATGATGTTGTGGATATGAGTTTGGTCAATATTAGCATTGATATTGGAGGATTTTGGTTGGATGACTCTTAGTTGATGATGTTAATGAGGTTATATAGGTTATAACTAAGAGGCAAATTGACTTCTAATTCTACAAGAATTTTAAGTATGTCATCCCTATTTTGATGTATGAAATAGTATATTAGAGTACATCCTTATTGAGAGTTAATAAAATCAAGATAGCCATGTGAATACTCACATTTATTAGGGAGATTATCATTTTCACTATCACTATATTCTTGATTTTCATGTGGAATTCAATGGGATGTTTTTCCAACTTGGTATATATTTTGGATGTGTGGTTTTACTCTAAGAAAAAAAATTCTTTAAGGAACTCTATATTTCAATTTTCTTGACATCTAATCATAAGTGACATGAAACAGTATTTTAGAGAATTTTGATTTTTTTTTTTTCCTAATATTTTGGAAATTTTGTTTTTTTTAATATGTTAGAATTTAAAGATTGGTTTCACACAAAGGGGAAGAAAAAGGAAAAAAACTATTCTATTCAAGTAAAAGTGTTTGATTTTTTGAGCTCATAAATATCCTTGGACTTGGTCATAGATAATATGGCTCATTTTCTCAATGCACTAACCAATTTTGATCTTAAAGATCATATTAATATATGAAAGGATAGAATAGATGGCCTATTATCCCATTTTCAAAGGTATTATGTGAGTAACTTCCTAGGTATAACCTTTTATCAATGCATTACAAAAACACAATAAATGAAATAATCACATGTTAGTCTTCTATGGGTTGAACTAAGGGGGTCCTCTATACCCAAAGGTATGTGAGGCTAATGCAGTCAAAGAACAAGACCCTAAATCAAGGTGTTGATCTTCACGACCAACAATCAAATCCTTCAAATTTATTAGATACTTACTAGCAATGGAATGAACCCACTTTGAAATTTATTTCTTTCCATTGAAATTCTAAAAACAACTTGTGACATACCACTTTTTGAGAATTAAATTGAGCTTGCAAATGAGATTCTTTTCTTCTATTTTTTTTTTAAAAGGAAGCTCCCATATTCATCTATGAGAATACATTCACACTATATTTGTTTAAGCCATAAAAAAATGTTACCTTTCAAGCAAAACTTTCAGAAAATACTTTTTTGAACACTAGATTTTGATCCCTTCTAGTAACTTTTCTCAATTTTTATCCTTTTCCTCAATTTCCTTAAAATCTTGCTAGAAAATACTAATAACAACCACAAAATGGTTGTGTCTCTATTCATTGCAACTACGTCTTCGAAGAATAGGAAGTTGGGTGGTTCTAAGAGTAATAGGGTAGCTAAGAGGCTTGTCCTTTCTGAAAGCAAGGACATAGAAGTGGGCTCAAATGATTCCCCTCACAAGATCGTGGAGGTGGCTACTGGTCAGAATGCTATTGGTGCTGGCCTTGAGGTCGGGTCACAAGATAATGTTTTGGGTTTGGAAGACAAGCTGCAGAGGTAATTGAAGCATATTGCCAACCTGGAGAACAAGGCCTCAGATGTGTTGGCTAAGGACCCCAATGTGTTTAGTGTCAGAAAGGATTTTGGTGATAAGATGGTGGTTATTGAAGAATCCCCAGTGCAGGATTTTCCCAATGTGGAGTAGGATAAGGAGATAAGGGGTCTTGATGAGGAGGATGCAGAGAAGAAAAAAGATAAAAAGGAGCCTTTAAAGGTAAATCTTCTCTCTGAGGATTTTTCTTACCTCGATGATGACTCTAGCTCCATGTTTGATTTTTTGGAAATGGCTAGGGCTGGGGCTATTGAAAATTTTAAGTTAGCTAAGTGGATTCTACAAGAATTCAATAAGATTAATATTAAAATAAGAGGTTTGAAGGAGAATTTGAAGAATGTTTTGAAGGGTTCAGTATAAAACATTCATATTGACAGAATTGTGGACCTTGAAGGTTCCTACCATGATTTCAAATATCTATGTGAAGATAGGTTGGTTGGTCTAGAAGCCAAGATTCTAGGAATGAACGTAGATATCAAAAAGATTTTTAGGCATGTCATATCTCTGTGAAGAACAACGCGGACTCCTTGGAAGTCCTTTTCAGAAAGATAAGTGAGCTTAGGGAGGATCAAGTTTATTTCTTTGAGCTTATGGAGAAAGAGAACTCGGTTAAAGGAAAAGGTAAAAAAGGTGCTAAAGATGATGACAAAGGACCTACTGTTAAAGGGTCGGCTGATTGGAAGAGATCCTTTGATGCTGAGAAGAAGCAGCTATTCCAGATATGATCGAAAGGCATAGAAGCTAGCAACTTGAGGTGGCCAACACCTTGAGTAGTTTGAATTAGTGTCTAGTCTTCTTCTTAGTTTCTTTCTATTTCTTGTTGGGTGTAGGTTTCTTTCCTGTTGTTTTTCTATTTTGATGTTGTTGGGTGTTGCTGTTATCTTTAGATTTTGTTATGGTTTTTGGCTGTTGGGTTGTTGTTGGTGACTCTCTAAAAATCCTTTTTAGCAACACTTAGTATCTTTTATTGTAAAGGGTTTCAGGTCCCTTCAAAACCTATTTTTCACATTTAATCAAAACAACCACAAAATGACTAAATCCAAAATTCCAAATTTACACAACAAAGTCATTCCTTCAATAATTATCTATAGGAGAGAATGTGCAACCTTAACACATTTTGAAAACTATCAACTACATGCATACAAAATCTAATCAACCACTCTTCATAATAGTAAAAGAACCTACAAAACACACCAAATTCCATGAAATTTATCTTCAAGACAACAATGTATTGTTCCTCCTTTTCTTACATTCTTCTTCTCACACTTTCTTCATTCTTTTCCCTGTCAAAAACCTCTCTTGGTAATTTGGGTGTGGGAATTTTCTCTTTCATGTCTGTCAACTTCAAATCCCACCTTTCACCTCTTGGGTGTGGGTTTTTATATTCCTATTAAGAGCCTTCAATTGCATTTTGAAAAATTGACTTCTCACTTCTCCATCCACTCTCTCCACACCCTCAATGTCTTCATTCCAATTTTCTCCACAAGTCATTTTTAAAATTCAAGATATGGTGTTAAAAATTATAATAAATTCCCACTCATAGGCCTCAGCATGGGAATTTTCCTTTTTGGAAAATAATAAATATACATACAAAATTTTAAAAAAATTACTTAGAGAAACTATTAATAATTTTATTTTTCTCAAATAAAAATTTAAACCATATTATGTTGGGGGAGTTGAAGATTTAAATAATATGTTCCTGCAAGCAAAACCAAAACCAAACACAAGAAATTGAAATCAACATGTTTTTGGATGTGCAAGATTTCCCTTGCATCTAGATGCTCCTACATCAAACAACTCAAGAAGAAATGTTTCATGACTTTAAAACTCATGAATATTTGAAGACCATATATTTGTTAGGAATTGCATGCAGAAGATATGAATTAAATGCAGATAAAGATTAAATAGATGAATGAAAAATAAACAGAAATAATAATAGTGAGAGATAATCTTAACATGGTTCACCCAAACTCAGACTACATCCACCAATCAAAAGTCCAATATTATTATCTAGCAAATCGAACCGATTACAACCAACAATCCTTGCAACTCAATACTACTGCAAATGCTACAATACAAATACCAACAAAAACCCTAAACCTTATCCATTTTATCAAGACTTATATTAGTTAAAAAAATAGGGTGTTTTTTGTGTCGATCAATAGAAAAATAACTCTCGATGCCTTTATAAAATAATAAAAATAATTCTCTTATTGAAATTTTCTCAAAAGAATTTGGAAACCAAGGGAACTAGCTACATCAATAGCACCATAAGCACCAACTCAACATATCTGCAACATCTACAACACCTACTCAATACCAAAAACACTTCTCAACATGACCACACTAGAGGTTGACATAAAATCACAATACTAATGCCAACATAGTGAAACAATCTCCAACACTCTCCCTAACCATAATAGAGTTTGAATATCCTTTTAACTGCTACCACATGTGATTCTCTAGGATCTTCTTCAAATCTTTCCATAAGACAAAATTCATGCATGATATGTGATCTAGTAGTAGTTAGATATAGCAATCCACCAATCAATTACCTATACTTGGTCTAATCTATCTTAGAAGATTCATCATTTTTTCTCTACTTAAAACAGGTAACCATGGGAGTACACACTAGTTTAGAATCCTCCATTCCAAACTTCTTCAAAATTTCCTTGACATACTTTGACTGTGAAATAAAATAACCTTTGTTGATTGATAGATTTGTGACCCAAGGAAGAAATTCATCTCCCCAAACATTTATATCTCAAACTCTTTTTGTATCTACTCTACAAATCTCTTACACATACCTTCATTTCCTCCAAAGATTATGTCATCAACATACACAACCACAATCAAGATTTGATCTCCCTCAACCTTGAAGTATAGATTTCTCTCTATAGTACCCTTTTTGAATCCTTGCTACAAGTATCTATCTAATATTGCATACCAAGCTATAAGAGCTTGTTTGAGTCCATATGTAATCCCTTCTTCAATTTGTAGACCATATCAACATCTTTTGATAATGAAAAACCTTCTAGTTGTTCAATGCAAACCTTTTTTTCTAGCTCACCATTCATCAAGGTAGGCTTGACATCTATCTGATACACCTTGAAGTCTTTATGTGTTGAAAAAGCCAAAAAAAATTTAATGGCTTCTATTCTTGCCACTGGAGCAAAAGTATCTTCAAAATATATTCCTTCCACTTGTTATTAGACCTTACACACAAGTCTAGCCTTATTTCTAACAACCTTTCCATCCTCATTTAATTTTTTCTTGAAAATCCATTTAGCTCCTATCACATTCCTTTTTGTTGGTCTTGGGACCAATTCCCAAGTATGATTCTTCTCAATCTATCTCAACTCTTCTTCTATAGCTTTTATCTAGTTCTCATCCTTACATGATTTAGTTACTATTTTAGGTTCTAATTCTAAAAGTAAACAAAAGTTTACTTGTTCCTCTATCATATCAAATTTTCTCCTTATCAACACACCTTTTCTCTTATTTGTAATGATTTGATCTTAAGAATTATTCTTCTGCACATACTTAGGAGTCTTAGGGATCCTTTTCGGAGCTTCTTCCTCTTCAACTATCATCTCTTTTTGTTTCTCTTCATATTATTCTTCTTCACTGCAAGAGGGTTCATCAGATTCATATCCTTCTATCAACATAGAACTTTGATGTTGTTCTTCATCTACTTTGACACTCACTTTCAAAAATATTCTTCAACCTTTTGTTATAGCATCTGTATGCCTTGATTTTTGTATAGTATCCAACGAAGATTCCTTCATTAGATGTTGCATCAAAATTTCCTAAGTTTTCTTCATTTCTTCTAATATATCATTTTCTTCCAAACACTCTGAAATATTTCATAGTAGGAAGATTTACATAGCATAACTCATAAGAGGTCTTTGAATTGTTCACACTTTCCTATCCTTTGTCAATAATATATATTGTAGTATGAATTTATTCTCTCCAATAGACATTCAATAGATTTTATTCCTTCACCATGTTTCTTGCTACTTCCTAAACTATCATATTCTTCCAATCCATAACTCCATTCCATTGAGGAGTCATAGGAGTTGATAAATGTCTCTTTATTCCATGATCTTCACAAAAAATATTAAACTCATTGGAGGTGAACTCACCACCTTTGTCAAACCTCAAGCACTTGATTTTCAAATATATTTCATTCTCAACAATAGATTTAAAGGATTTAAGCTTATCTAGAGCTTCTGATTTTTCTTTGAGAAATGTCACCCAAGTCATTATAGAATAATCATTATATTAATAAAATAAAATACCTATTACCTTGAAAGCCTCTTATTCTGATGAATCCACATAGGTCTATATGCACCAAATCCAAAAGTTTTGTGGTAGAATATTCTTTAGTTCTGAACCTCTTCTTTGTTTTCTTTCCAAACTAACACTCTTTGCAGATTTCATTGATAGGTTTTATAATGCTTGAAATATCTCTCACAACATTAGTAGAACTGATCTTCACTTTGCTATCAAAGTTAATGTGACCCATTCTTCTATTCCATAGCTAGCTTTCATTGATTTGTGATATAAGACACTTAACACCACCACATTTGAGTTGATAAATCTTTCATTTTGTCCTTGTTCCTACGACAATTTTTTTTTTAGAGATTCCTTTTCTAATTTCATAACCATCATCCTGAAACACCAAATTGGAAGATTATGCTAGAGACCCGTGACATAAAGAATATCTTTTTTATGCTTTCCATCAAGCTAATTTAACCTTTTCTAGATATCATAGTAGATGTATCATCACCAAAACAAGACCACCATCATACTTCTGAAGTTTAACAAACTTACTCTTGTCACTTGTCAATTATCTAGTAATTCTTCTCCTTTCTTGCCTGAAAGGTAGTCACCATAGTTCCTTCAACATTATGGCTTGTTTCCAGAGAAATTTCCTTCATACATATTTTGGGATGAGTAGAATTAGTTCCAACATTTAGAGCCATGAACAAGCATTCATCACTATGATTATTAGGATAGTTTTATTCCTCATCACCAAATACACCATTTTCTTTTTCAACATAATAAATATTCTTGATAGATTTACCTTTATGATCCTTATGTTTGTCATTTGAAACTTTGATTGGAAATTTAGAAGCATAATGACCTACTTTTCACAGTTGAAACATCTAAAGGGTAAATTACCTCTATATTTTTTATGCCCTTTTTCAATCTCCTTACAAATTTTTCTTCTACCTCATAAAGATCATCAAGTTCTTATTCATCATCCTTCTCTGCCTTGCTAGCTTTACAATAATTTTATTTATTTTTATGATCTTGACCAAATTCTCTTAATTCATAATATATTAAAGTACCAAACATCTAATCTCTAAAACATTAATCTAAATTCTAAGCTTCCTCAATAGAAAAAACTTTGGAACTATAAGATTTAGGAAGAGTTCTAAATACCTTTTTTATAACTTCACTTTCTTTTAGCTTACCACCAAGACCATTGATGACATTAACAAATTCATCCACTTTGAGCATGTAGGATGCAATGTCTTCATCTTCTGACATCCTTAAGTTTTCAAAATTGGCTTTGAAATTCTACATATTTGCTTGCTTGACATTATAATCTCCTTCATAAATGCTCTACAAATTCACCCAGACATCTTTAGCAATTTTGAGACTTATCAAACTATCATCACTTGTTGGACCATTAAAAGGAATATTAAATCTTATTTAGACTGACTTCTAGACTCCAAACCGAAGAGATACAAGAAAGGCTTCCATCCTAGCTTTCTAGTAAGCATAATTTGTTCCATCAAACATAAGAGCTTGACACCATTCCTAAGTGCTAACTAGATCAACCTCAACCAATTAAGCTTATTCCAAGGAACCATAGATTTGATACCAATTGTTAGAAATGGAGGAAAATTGAGACGGGGGTGAATCAATTCTACATTAAACTATAAACCCTCATTAACCATCAAACCCTTCTTATCATCAACAAAATGTAATCAAATCAAACATAAACACATTCAATACTATACACAAGAGAACACCAAATTTATGTGGAAAACCCTAATTAGGGAAAATCACTATGATGTTTAGCTCACATATATGTGTGTGTGTGTGTGTGAATAGTAACACCGAATACAATAGGCTCACTACCAAAAGGGCTCACTACCCAAAAGAGAAGAATGGCTAATTTCCCAAAGGACTCATTGTCTAAAATATAGAAGAATAGAATAAGACTATTACAAAGAGATTTACTATCTCAGGGAAATAGGAAAAATCCACCACTATAACTTTGCACCATCTACAACCTTCAGTTCATGGCCTCCAACAACTTTATACACACTAAAAAATGTAGACACCTTATTAACCATCAAACCCTTATTATCATCAAAAAAATGTAAACAAATGAAACATAAACACATTCAACACCATACATAAGAGAATACCATATTTATGTGGAAAACCATAATCAGGGAAAAACTACTATGATGATTAGCTCAAATACATACATATATATATATATATATATATATATATATATATATATATATATATATATATATATATATATATATATATGTCTGTGTGTGTGTGTGTGTGTGTGTGTGTGTGTGTGTGTGTGTGTGTGTGTGAATAGTAACACTGAATACAATAGGCTCACTGCCCAAAAGAGAAGAATGGATAATTTCCCAAAGGACTCATAGTCCAAAAGAAATCTAAGAATAAAATAAGAATGTTATAGAGAGATTCAATATCTCAAGGAAACAAGAAAAATCCACCACTACAACTCTGCACTATCTGCAACCTTCGGCTCACTTCCTCCAACAACTTTAGGTACACTACAAAATATAAACCCCTTCTTCTCACCGCATCTAGTAGCCTTAGGAATTTAGGCTTGCACTCTGATCACCACACTTGATCATATTTGCATCATACAAAAATCACACATTTGTTACACATATCTACAACAATTAACCTTTCTTACATATCCTCCACAACCTTAATGAAACGTATGCACCTAAAATGTGTAACCACTAAATAGGTTAGTGCTAAACACTTTCACAGTGGAAATAAGTGAAGGTAGACCACACTAAGGGTTAACTAGGACCAAAATCTACATTGGCATGCTTTTCCATACTTCCACAAACAAAAATCAACCTCTACAATTAGAAATAGCATGCCAGGTTGTCCAAACCTACACTAACACTAACAAGTGACCACATACATGTCTTTCTAGGTTTGAAAATAGCATACAAACCACAAAGCAACACTCCACAACATCCCAAAATATTTTATCATCATCATAATATTTTCCAACACTACCAAAACCACCTGCAATTAAGAATACGAGTATTTTGTGAAACCAACAACATTGTCATAGACAAGAAACACACTATCCAACCTTTTAGAACACTTGAAAAACACAAAAATCCAAGGGAAGTTAGATACAAGAAATATTAACATGTTCTTGAGTCCGCAAGATAAGAAACCACAATGTGGAGAAATGTGGAGCAATCTCATTTCTCCTAGACAACCTTCTTCACAAGCAACATACTCTCAAACACAACTTCCACTATCACACAATCTAGAACCTAAATCTTTGAATATAGTACCTATAAACACCTCTGATCATCACATCCAAACCTCTGTCACACTGCACACTCTCTTATTCAAATTTTCTCAAAAACACTTGGAAACCAAGTGAACTAGCTGCATCAACAACATTACAAGCACCATCTCAACATATCTATAGCATATGTACCACCTTCTCAATACCGAAAACACTTCTCAACATGACCACACTAGAGGTTGACATCAAATCACAATAATAATACCAACATAGTGTAAAAATCTCCAACACTCTCCCTAACCATACTAGAGGTTGACATCAATGAAAACACTAATGGAAACACTAGAAAATATCCAACACACAATGAATAAGATATTGTTTTAGCTTAGCTTGTAACTTGTTTTTGCTACACCTAACCAATCCTCCTTCTCCATATTCTTCACTAATTTTTCTTAAATAAGAATTGGCTTCAACATCATCATTAATATTGTTGGATAAAAATTCAATTACCTCACTAATCTCCTCTTTATTTTCTACTATAACATCATTTTCAAGCTTCTCATATATTTCAACTTTAACTAAGTCATTTGTATATAAATCAACATCAACAAAGAATTCATAATACTCAATTTTTACCTCTTCATCTTTTGTAGTAGATTTCACTCCTTTTTCTATCAATGCTAACCATCCCTTTTTAAATGTTGCAACTTCCATTAGTATGCCATCTTCTTCATCATTCAATATTTCCCCTTCACCTCTTTCACTTGAGACATTTTCTATGCATTCTTCTTCACATTGCTGCCTCAAAATTTGAATTGTGTCCACATCCTCATTAAGGCCAAACTTTGTTGCAACTTGACTATTCTCTATCTCTACAACGTCACCCTCTTTATCTACAACAATACTATCTTTTACACTCATTTCTACATCCATAGATTCACTAAATTCCTCTGCAACTAACATAACATCAAACTCACTTTCACAAATATCACAAAAGTGACCTTTTAACTATATGTTTTCTTTCTTCTCTATTGCTGCCCTAACTTTCCCTTCACAAATTATTTTTTCCACATCATTCAGACCTTCATATTCCATATTTCATTTTTCCTCTATTATTCCCACAATCAATAAACCATTTGATAAAACCAAGTTTTCAAAATTACCACAACTATGATTGTTTTCTCCTCTTCCTTTCTCCATTTTTCACTCTTATTCTCTTGTTTTCTTTCTTTCTTTTTGCCACAATTGTGTGGGATGCTCCAACATGTTATTTTTTCTATAACCTTCCCATCATAGGATCATAGTAATGCATATTTTCATCTTTATTCTTTCTTACCTCTTTACCCATTATCTCTATTTCATAGGAGACTTCTAGGTCTTCTCCTTCTTTTGGATAGCATTCCACCTTCTCTTTAAGTTTTTCAACTTTACAATTTTCATTAGCCATCTTACCCTTCTCATAAAACCTTTGTTCATGCTTTCTTTTAGTCTCTTCAAGTTCTCTTCTCTGCTCCATCTCTATCACATCCAATCTAGCCTCAATCGATTCTTTAATCCTCCAATAATCTATTTTATAAACCTATTTTCTTTCCACTCTTCCATAGGTAAAAAAATCATAGGCCTTATCATGAACCATCTAGTCCTCTTCTTCAAAGACATCTTTGGAGACTCGCAAACCCCTCTGTAGTTACAAGTAATTCTTACAAAAACTCACACTCACACAACTATCCTTTTCCCAACAAATAGTTTGGAAGATTCACCTCTCTAAGACCTCTTCTACCCACTTTCTCTTGGTGGAAGAATTTTGTACACCTTCTACCTAGCTTTTTCTCTATTAGAGGATTGCCCATATGATTCTCCTAGAATCAACTCTCTCTCATGAGTTCACCTATTCACTCTTCACTACTCTTCACCTGCAAGTCCTAGTGAATACTCTTACACTCAAGATAATCTAAATCTGATACCATTTGATGTAGTCAAAGACCAAGACCCTGAATTGAGGTTTTGATCTTCACAACCACCATTTAAATTCTTAAACTTTATTAGATACCTATAGGAAATGGAATGAACCCACTTTGAAATTTATTTAATTCCATTAAACTTCTGAAAATGTACTTGATAACTTGTGATAGACAACTTTTTGAAAATCAAATTAAACTTACAAGTGAGATTCTTTTCTTCTAAAAACCTGTAAAAAGGAAGCTCACATATTCATCTATGGGAATACATACCCACTATATTTTTTCAACCATCAAATCTATGTTACCTTTCAAGAAAAACTTTTAGAAAATCCTTTTCTAAACACTAGATTTTGACACCTTCCAACAACTTTTCTCAATTTTCATATTTTTCCCCAGTTTATTTAAAATTCTATAGGAAAATACTAATAATAACCAAAAAATGATTTCCTACAACATAGAGGTGAAAGAATAAAAAGGTGTTCTTTCTCTTTCACTTCTAGGGTTTTGGACCTAAAAGGAGAGGTAATTTCCTTACTCTTCACTCAAGAACAAACCCTTGAGATTTCAATGCAAAGGAGATTGAAATCTTGCAAAGGGTTTTCCTAGGGGATAAATGAGATCTAATGAGGGGTTCACCACCAAGTTTAGACTTGGAGAGACAATGTAATGAAGGATGAAATGCAAAAGCCTAGTTTGATGAAATGCTTCAATGAATGACCTAGAAATGACCATGAAACAAAACAAAAAGCCACAAATTGAAAGTGTGCACCTAGAATCTGGAGAGAGATGGAATGGAGCTATGAAATCTTGAAATTGATGTTTTTTAGGCCTGGTGGGACTCATTCACCATTCTAGGCGTATCAGTCTCAGATCAGGGTTTTTGTACTAGGACATGTTTCTTAGAAAAGGGTATTTGAAACTGCAAAAATCTTAAAATAGAAAAGGGTATTCGAAACTGCAAAAATCTTAAAATTGACCCAAAATGGGACTCATTTGCCAATCTTGGTGAATAAGTCCACTTAAGGTTTTTTGAAACTTGAAGGTCTGAATCTGGTCTTTAATGTTTGTTCTTCCTATTCATCTTGATTTTTGGATTTAAAATTGCCAATTTCATGCTTGTAGGTGACTTTCTCTGAAGATGACCTAGCAAATGGGGAGACAACTCCAACAACCTTGTAACCTATTCTTCAATGATATTCAAGTATTCAAAGCACCTAGATCTTCAAGCACACAAATAAAGAGAGATAAAATATTGATTGTTAGGGAATAGGGGCTTGCCTTGGTCAAACCCCTTTTAGGTAATTAAACCAAATGATGAAATAAGATAATGATGCATGAACATGAAGTAATGCAATTAGAACCTTTCAATGATGATGGATGTTGAATTGCTGCAACAATTGATGAAGAATCTATCCTTGAATGTCTTGGAAATGATCTTGAAAGCTATCTTGATGACCTTGTGAAGACTTGGAGTGCTTAAATCTTGCTTGCTTGACCTAACAACTTGAATACATGATGAAATAATGATTTGGAAGCTTGTTTATATAGGTAATGCACTGAAATGACCGTTAATTTGATCCCCAAGGTCGACATTGAAGAAATTTGAACTTAAAACCCACTTTTCTTGGGAAAAATGGGACTCATTTTCCATCCTCGGCAAATGGGTCCCACAGGGGCTATTTTTCATGCTAAAGTGTCGAGGAGTGAAGAGATTAAGTTTTTATGTTGATTTTGTCAGGTTTTTGATCAAAATATGCCTTGGGATGCACAATATGGGGTCATAGGGGCCTATTAATGATGGCATTAAGATCATAAATGCAATAGGGCTCAAAATCCAATGTGAAAGTGTAAATAAATACACTTTACAACACTAAATTAAGGAAAAATTGAGTCTATTTAGCTTAGAAGGGCCCTAAATCCCATGTGAATGTGTAAAACACATTACACCACTAGATTAGGTCCACTTGATTTACAAGCCTCCTAAATTTAATGTGAAAGTATAAATAAATACATTTTACAATATTAGATTAGGACAAAGTTGTGTGAATTTAGCTTAAAAAGGGCCCAAGACCTAGTGTGAATGTGTAAAACACCTCACAACACTAGACCAAGGTGACATTAAGTCCAATTTATCATTAATTATTCCTTCCCTAATTAAGGAAATTTTTTTTGACACTACAAGATGAAGGTACAAAGATTTGAAATTTACACAACAAAGTCATTCCTACAACAATTATCTATAGGAGAGCATGTGTAAACTTCACACATTATGAAAACTATCAACTACAGACATAAAACATCTTATTACCACTCTTCACACCAAAAAAGCACCTAAAAAACACACCAAATTGTATGAAATTCATCTTCAAGACAACAAGGTACTGTTCATCATTTTCTTACATTCTTATTCTCACATTTTCTTCATCTTTTTCCTTGTCAAAACCTATCTTGGCAATCTGTGTGTGGGGATTTTCTCTTTACTATTAGTCAAATTCAAATCCTACCTTTCACCTCCTAGGTGTGGGTTTTCCTATTCCTAGTAAGAGCCTTTAATTGTATTTCAAAAATTATCTTCCTACTTCTCCTTCCACTCTCCCCACTCCCTCAATGTATGCCTTCCTATTTTCTGCACAAGACATTTTGAAAATTCAAGATATAGAGTTATAAATTACAATAAATTCCCACTCATAGGCTTGGGCATGGGACTTTTCCTTTTTGGAAAATCAACAATATGCATACAAAATTAAAAAAAATTACTAAGAGAAATGATTAAAAATTGGATTTTTCTCAAATAAAACATTAAACCATATTGTGTTGGGGGAGTTGAAGGTTTAAACAAGATGTTCCTGCAAGAAAAATCAAAACCAAATAAAAGAAATTGAAATCAACATGTTTTTGGATGTGTAGGATTACTTATGCACCTGTATGTTCCTATATTAGAGGCCCAACTCTATGAAACTACAAATATTTTCTATGTTGTGTGATCAAGGTCAAATCTCTCCTCACTTGGCTTTGTCCTATAAAATAAGCTATAAAAAATGATAATTTCTACCCTATAAGGAGAGTCTTCTAATTCTCAATCCTTGAATTTACATATCTCACCAAAACACATATCTCCAGGTCAATATTTGATGATATAATTCAAGACAAACTTGTTAAAAATTGAAAAAGAAAAATATAATATTTTATGATTTCAAATATCATAAAATCATGTGAGGAAAGAGCATACACACTCAATCTTCAAGTTATGCAAGTGAAATAAGACACTTTTTAAATTTAAAGGTTTCTCAAGGGAACAAGAAGAGAGCATATGTTCTTTAAATCACTAAAACATGCCACATAAGATGCACACAAATATTAATTCTTATAGAAAAGAAAGGATGATTTTTTCATTAATTTCAAGCCTTAGCAATCAAAACCCATTCAAAAAATGTTAGAAGTTTAACTAATCTGGTCTTTGAAATTTGAATTTTTTGTAAGTTAGAAAAAAATATATAAATGACAATAGCAATTTTAAATATTAGCATATTTTTGCATAAATCATATCTTAGATAAAAAAATGTTAGACCCCATTGTGCTACTACTTATTTACTTTTACCTATTTGGGTGAAAATGCTTTAGATGAGTGTATTTATGCTTTATGTGTTTGGAAATATGAAGAATAAATGTTGAATAAATTTGATGTTATGAAATTTTTCTAATTGTGAAATATTTGATGCAAATGAATGTATTGTTTTCAACTAACTACTATTGCAATATATTAAGTTGGATGTATGAATTTACTCAAGCCTCCTGAAGAGAGGGGAAGTATCACTCAAGCAGAAGAACTTGGTCTGGTAACCTTTGATAAAGACCTAAACTAAGCTTTCACAAACACACTTCTAGTCTGGTCAAGATGGGATAATAGTTGGGAAATATTAAGTTACTTTTAGTCTTGCTTGTGGTTTATTTGTGAATGTTCTTGTTTAGGGGTTTACAATGTTTAGTCTCTTTGTGATGGGTGAGTTCTTCTTTATGTGTTCCTATTTAATCGATAGGATATATATATATATTGAAACAACGAAGAATGAAGGTATGGGTGTTTGAATAAGAGGGGTTCACTACAATGAACTAACACTTGAGAGCCTATTTTTCTAATTTCATTCAAGGAAATTAGATCCAAAAAATGAAGTGACTAACAACCACAAGGTGAGTCAAATCAAGGTATGAATCAACAAATTTCCTATCTATGCAAGGACAAGGGTATTGAATTAAATAACACTTTGGGGGGAAAGTTTAAGACCATCAAACAAACTCCAAAATGCAAGCCATCAAATGCAAATGAAGAAAAGTAACCAAATTTGACACAAATAGTAATCAAAATGAAAATTTGGAAAGGGGAAAATGATACCTTTCACCAAAAGTCATCTTTTGAAGCTCACTGAGGACTCATTCACCCTATGGCGAATGGGTCTTGGCTAGGGTTTTTGAAAAATGCTTTATGGGTTCTCTTCTACCAAGTTTGCACTCTCATATTCCAAATGTTCACTATCAGGCAGTTGAAAATAAAAAAATTAGAGTAGTTTTTGTAATTTGACAAATTTTCTTGCAATTTTGACAACTTTGCAACATTCTTCAATTTTTCTCTTCAAAGGATCTTCAACCTAAAATTTGCAATCACGCATCAAATAGAGAAAAATGTTATTTGTTAAGTGAATGGGGGTTTTCCTTGGTCAAACACCATTTTGGTAATTAAACCTTGAAATGAAATAATGAAATAGCGTGAAGGAATTATGAATGAACAAATCTATGTAACAACTCACCAAACCTTATTTGAGCCTTGGATTATTGATTTGGAAACTTGGATGAATTGGATTCAATGGAAGTGGATCTTGATCATGAAACTTGTCTGAAAACAATTTCCTTAAATGCTTGATTAGATCTTGAACAATACACCACCATATTAGCTTAAACAACATGCATGATGCAATAAATGTTTGAGATTATGATAGGAATCTTGATTGCTATAATAATCTTTAATAATCTGCCCTTGAATGCCTTGAAATGCTATTGAAATCACTCTTGATCATAAACTTTTCTCTAGGATTTTAACACTTGAAAAACTAGGTGAAACTAAATGAAATAACCTCTTATTTATACATATCTTAAGATTACTTCCCAAAATTCAAATATCACAAGTTGACATTGAATTCTAGATTTGAAATCATTAAAATACGACCAAAAACATATTTTAAAGGGGGGTCCTAGGTCTAAGTGAGGACCCATTTTCCCTATGGTGAATGGGTCCTAGGTCACTCACCTAGGACACACAATGCTCAGTGTTAAACATAGTTTAATTTAGGGTCCCAGATCTAAGTGAGGACCCATTCACCATAGGGTGAATGGGTCCTAGGACACACATCTTCCAAAGTTAAGTGATGTGTAATGGAATTTATTAATGTCTGGTTTTATCCCTTGGAAATTGCACTTAATTAGGCTTGGATTTGAATTAAAGGTGCCAATTAAGGAAAATTAACCTCAATCAATTAATAAATCCCTAGATTAATGTGAAAATGTAAAGATACAATTTACAACACCAAAAATAAGGCACAATTAAGTCCATTTTATTTAAAATGGCCCTAAACCTAATGTGAATATGCAAAACATATTACAACACTAAATTAAGGCATAATTAAGCTCATTTTATTATTAATTATTTCCAAATTAAGTGTTAAAAAGGGATACTTTTTCCTACACTATATTTTTCCCCACTTTATAGAGAGGATGACCATGTGTAAAACTCACACTAAAGTAAATATTAAAGACACATATGTATGTAGCAATGATAAAGATACACAATGATACAACATCAAAGACCAGGAAGATCAAGCCTAGAGTGTCCAATCGGTGTAGAACACATCTAAGCCATTGGTTTCTGTTTTGTCACATGCTCATTCCGGGGTAGTGGAACCTCAAGTTGTCCACTAGGTAAGTATCCCAAAAAGGTGGAAAATGAGAGAATCATATTAGGCTCCCATACCATATCAAAGCTATCCTCCTAACATCTTTAATAAGGCACCACAATGCTAGGTTTCATGCTCCATAGGGCTTAACAAGTTGTGTTATGCTAAACACCTATCAACAAGGGAAAGTTTCCATAGGTAAGCAAGGTGTGTTATGCTAGGTGGCCTTGAATTTAGAAATTTTGAGCTCAATAGGGCTTAACAATTTGTGTTATTCTAAGCACCTATGAATAGTGCAAGGCTCCATAGGAAAGCAAGGTGTGTTATGCTTGGTGGCCTTGAAATTAGGGTTCGAGCTTCATAAGGTTAGCAAGCTATGTTATGCCAAACACTTATGAAAAATAATGCTAGTAAAATGGTTTTTTGTTCAAAGGTATTTTTCTTAATTCATGTAAGGTCTTCTACTTAGGGAACATTGTTCCTAATGTCTCCAAGACAAGACAAGTCAAGAGTAAAAGATTCACAACTTAGGGAATGTAGTCCGTTGCATCACCTCTAAGAGTAAAGTCATATGCTAAGAAATATAACACTCTTGGAGGACATCAAACCTAAAGAAACCACCAAGAAAATAATGCATCACAAGAAAAAAAAAAAGGAAATCACACCATGAAACATGAAAAATGTTGAAAGATATCATCGATGTATGCCCCTACTTTAAAGCAATTTCTAACACCATTGTTATGAGAAATTGCTTTAAAGTAGCCAATGTTCAATTCTAAGACATGAGATCTTACTTAAAAATCCCTATGCCAAGTCATATGTTTCCGAAATGAAGCAACATCATGAATAAGGAAGGAGGAATTTCCCCCAAAAAATACATAAGGGATTCTATGGATACAGGGTCATTATGTCTTTGCTGCAATGTTGTTATAGAGCTCAAAAATATCATCATTCCCTAAATACTCATAGAACATGAAGAATGACACAAAGAGATGGAAAAAAAATAAAAATATTTCAAGTCAACATGGAAGATACCTAAATGTCTTGACGCCTTACGTCATCCCCAAAAGGAAAACACAAGACAAGCGAAAGTATAAATGTTTACAACATAGAGAAGAATGTAGGTACAAATAGAGGGATACACAAAAAGAGATAGAGAGATACATAGAACGAAACATGATGGGGGATCACATTACACACATTCAATCACATAATGGAACATGAAAAATAATACAAAGCAAAATACTAGTAAGACACGTGCGATTCAACCTATAGCAAGTCATCCACATACCAATCTTGATCAATGTATACAGAAGGCTAACAACTAGCCAAAGGGACAACATCAAGTTCTAAACTAGGACAAGCCTATCTAACCACTTTCCCCCACTAAGTGTAGGACAAGGATGAGCCGAGATAAGCAATGAGAATGAGATCCTTGTGATAAAGAGAATGGTTTGAAATGAATGTAAAGTATGTAATAGTGAGGGTGCTATGATCCTACAACTATTACATGACAAGGAGCAAAGTGCATGCAATTTCTATGCAACTATTTTGTCATAGGAATCATCATCATCAGAATAAAAATCACTCAATATCAATTTCAATGCATGAAAATCATGAGTAATATGCCTAAGAGTTCTATGGTATGTGCAATAATTCATGTTTTTCTTAGGTATGGTGCTTCTACTATGAGGTGTCAATCTAATCCAACCTTTGTTAAGGAGGTATTCCATATTTTGTTCATTTTCTATTTGAGTATGTAGGAATGTTAAATTTTTGAGTTTGTATGGTTTGTATTTCTTGCTTGATTCACCAACTTTTTGAGATAGATGTTGAGGGGAGGGCCTAAGATTCCCTTATTATCCTTATGAGGCCGGTTGTTCCTTAGGAAGGAGGACACTTATGTCAGGAGGAGGATTTTCATATCCTAATCCTTTGGTTTCTTCAATAGGAAGTTGCTCTTTTTTTTTTTGAATTTCATGCTCATTAGTTATTTCACATCCTTTTTTAGTTAAAATATTAATGCCTTGGTCATAAGCCTCTTCTAGGTTGATGGGAGTGTTGGTCACTTTGTTAACATAAGATGGATAGGTATGCACTTGATTAGAGGAGCTAGGTTCACTCATTGTTGGAGGTTTATGCTTAGTTTTTGACTCAGTTTAAGGATGTAAAAGACCAAACATCTCAAGTGGTGTTTGTTGTGCCTATAGCACACATGCCCCATTCGGACTGGGGACCCCCTCTATCCCTTTCACATTTACCAGGTCATTTTTACCTTTGCCTCATTTTACGTGCACCTATTTCTAAGCTTAAAGTGGTCAAGTGCATTAAAGACACCAATTTCCCTTTGACCAAACTTATCACTCCAAAATTTCCTAAGTCTTTGGATTTTGTGGAAATGCCCCTGCGGGTTTCCCTTAGTCCATTGCCCTGACATCCTCCAAGCCCTGTAGACTCATAGTTGTGGGTCTCCCATTACGTGACACTACTATCCCTTCACCACTCGCAAATGACCTACATTGAAAATATTCCCACATGGCAGGCTCCACATCCCTCTTTGCCCAACCATGTCTATTGTCTACTTCACGTGCCTTGCTAAGATAATTTTCAACAAATGCTAAAATTTCTAAGTATTGGATGGCTTTCGGGTCGTCGCTTGTAGGCCCCTGCTTGTGGCTTTCCTTTACTTGAACGTCGTCACCTGGTGGTGAAGCTATCCCTTCCACCCTTATTATAGACTTTGATCCTCTCATCGCCATTCCCTATTTGCTCAACGTGAAAATAACTAAGTCCAAAGGGTTTGTAGACTGGTTCATGCAGGTAGCCACATGTGGGTGACTGCTTCCCTGTCATCACTTCCTAACATCCTTGTGCCCATGTCCTTCTGCACGACGGGTTCTACAAGTGACTTTTCCCTTAGAAAATTTGAAAATCCCTAATACATGCACCCAATCCTCAAGCTATTTGTGGGTCCATTTATGTGGATCACCGCTTGCGGGCCGCCGTCCCTCCAATGTCGTTCCTAATGAAAACCATATGATAGCTTCCTGTTGGCTCCCCTCTGCATCTCCCTAAGTTGTCAATTTTCAGAGGATCATGTTTAATGTTTGGGGTTCCTATGGCCCCATAGTGCGGACTTCTGCCTATGGTTCACCGCCTCTTGAATGTCATTGCTTAACGGTAGAGATTCTGAACATCCTTCGAGTGGCCTATACCTACATGCCTCAAACCCGCAAAGGAATAATGGTCTATCAGGTGACTTCAAATTTCTTGCAACCAATTTTGCACATTCCAAACCACCTCATGTAGGCTTTGACTACCAAATTCACAATGTGAAACTTTTTCTGTTGGTGGCTGCCTATGGGTCTCCATGGCCTCGGCGCCATCCTGCTCCCAGTTCCCCCTGACAGCTTCCAACCCAGGGAAACCCACATCCCTAGAACTGCATCTCTTTATATGATCGAAATGAGCTCTAAATGGTTGATGTTGATGTATTTTGTGATCTTTTGATGATGTATTATTGGATCTAACCCTTGTTTTGTAGGATTTAACTAATGCTTGTCTCGATTTCTATACGAATGCACTTACTGCATCTTTGCATACAAAATTTATGGAACTTTCTATGCATCCATTGGGGAGGTCTTCTAAGAAATAAAA
>VDFB02101926.1:0-44106 GCA_007258455.2 Sequoia sempervirens | reverse complement strand
AAATTGATTACCTTCTTTCGGCCTATTAACCATTTGCAATGTCAGTTTCCATTTGGATGCCAAAGACAACCGTGCAAATAGAGTAAGAGATTAGTGACTTACCACCCCTCTTCATGAAAGACTATAAAGGCACCTTAGTGATCTTATTCATCAAATGCAATGACTCCACCAGTCCATCGCATAGAGGCTATGGGTACATTGGACATTAGTAGCCTTCTCTCTACATATGGAGCATTGCCAACCATAGATGCTAGAAGAAGTTCAAGGAGTACCTCACTTCCTCCTAGGATTTTCTGGCCAATCCCTCTTCACCCAAGTCATTGTCCTACAAAAGGAATTAGATACCATATTGGTTCTTCCATGTTGATCAATGAGAATGTTGGCACTTCCTTTGCCCCATATGATGATATAGATATAGAAAATCAGATCCATCTTTTGTTCACTTAGCTTGAAGTCACCTGTTCTTCCTTTGAGAGGAACATTTCTTTCACATCACTTTTCTTTATCACTTCCTAGATTTTACTAATTTAATCTAGGATAACCCTAAATCTTGCCCTGATTTTCTAAAGATATCCTTTTATGATGGTTTAGTGTTCAGACTATATTCTTTTTCTCCTTTTCCTGATCAATCATAGGATAAAGACATTCATAAATCTATTCATTTTTCTATCAAATAATCACAATTACTTATAAGACTCAATAATTGCTGCAAGCATCTTTATTGTATAATTGTATTATATATGTGTGTGTGTGTGTGTGTCTATAATTACATACAATAATGTCAATGGAGCAAACATATCAGCAACATAATAAGATAACTAGTAGCATGCATGATTTATTATTCCCGATGTCATCAATAAAAAATAGATAACATTGAATAAATAGCATTATGTATGAATTATTATTAATTACACTATTATTTAAATCCACGATGTATTTATCAACATCATTATTCAAATGTATAAACATTTATCTAACTTATTATTTAAATTCATAAAATACTTATCTCTTTATTGTTGGTCAATTCATACTCCAATTTATTTCCCTTCCTGGGAGTCTGCTGCATTTCCAGATTTCTGATTATTTTTCCATATATGGATTCACATCTGCAAATACACTCTTCATGAGAATCTGCTGATCTGAATGCAGATATTTTCCTGATTATGATTCCCTTACATTTCTCATGTATCTGCTTTACATCTGATTGTATTACATTGCTCTAGATTTCTCCTTTATTGTTCCACCCATATCTTTTAAAACTCAGAATATATTCCTTTGTCTTTATTCACAATCCTTCCATTCCGTTATCTTATCTAAGTGTTGATTATTATTCATGCTTTTTGGTGGATACTTCTTTATTGAATGGATATGACTCTTCATAACATGCTGTCCCTTCCAAAGAGATCGCACTCCTTCATAAATTAGATCGCAACCTTAACAATACTAACTGCTGCTCTCTTTTAATTACTTCATTTTTTATCATTGCCTTTCCTGCTTTAATAAGTATAGTGGCTGCTTGTAAATGAATTGCTATTATCATCATTCGCAGTCTTTAATCATCTCTTTATTGCTGAGTTAGTAATATTTATTTGATGCACAATATTCTTGACTAGTTAATATTAACTTTGGGAATCGCTGCCTTGTATTAATGTGACCATTACCTATACTTAATTTATATTTATATGTTATTATCTTATATTTATATAATTTACTTTTATATCAGTTCTTTATATATATTTTTAATATTTATTTTATTATTTAAATTGTCAATGTTTGTATTTTAATATTTATGAATTATGATATTATATATAATAATTATAATTATAATATTATCTATATTTGTGTTTTATATTTATGTATCTTTAGTATTTATTTTATTATCTTTAGATTGTTAATATTTATAATTATAATATTGTCGATATATATATTTATAATTACAATATTATCTTATGATAATTGTAATTATAAAAATATTAAAATGATAATATTTCCTTTTATAATTTTAATTTTATATTGTGTTATTCATTTTATTTAATCATGTGCATTCCAATGTTTAGGGTTTTTAGCATCAAATTTCGGGGACATGACATCCATGTTGATCAATGAGAATGTTGGCACTTCCTTTGCCCCATATGATGATATAGATATAGAAAATTTGATCCAACTTTTGTTCACTTAGCTTGAAGTCACCGGTTCTTCCTTTGAGAGGAACATTTCTTTCACATAGCTTTTCTTTATTACTTCCTAGATTTTACTAATTTTGGGTTCACATCAACTAGTTAGGATCTTTAACTATTTTAGTTGTGGTTACTCTATACGTTATTGGAATTCTTCTCAGCACTTCTACTTGCTATTGTAACTTGTACCAAATTCCGTGGCCCTGATTTTATTATTTGTAAACTAATATTGTCTCTCTATCTTTCTACAGACTCAAATATGATGACATCTTTGAAACTTTGCAAAGCTTGTTCTTCAACATTGTGAATCAGAATTCCCAGCACTAGTGACTATTATACAACAAAGAATGAGTTGGAAACCCATGAAACAATTTTTTATTTAGAGAAACTTTGTTGACCCAACTGAGATATAAATAAGAGGAAACCATGAAATAGTCGAGAACGTATATCAATGGGAGTGCAACGCTGTCATTCTCAGTATTTGGGATGAAAGGATGTTAGAAAAAAGAACAAGCCTTATTAGCAGAACTCCTAAGATAGGGCCTTATTTTGGCAGGAAATTTTGTGTAAATAAACAAGCAAAGAGCATGCCCAAACAACTCAGGACATGTAACACAAACTCAATCTGCAGTCAACAAAATAGGATTTTCATTTCAAAAACTGTACTCACAATGCTCAAAGGAAGATCAACTTACAAAATCAATCTATTGCAGTCAGGGTTTGCACAGTTACGATGACGCAATTCTGATAACTGAGATCCACATAAATAGCACCTTCCAAAGGTACCGTTGTACAATGCAAGAGAGTCGTCATCATCCTCAATACTTTCATTACTTGAGCCCATCCTTTCGATATTAGCAGCATCTATAGGCTTGTATATTTTTGGGGAGACAGATAGACGAGAATCAAAAACAAATAAATTTCCTATCCACTTAAATGGACCTTCTTCCTTGAGGTAGTGTGAAATGCCTCCTTTCAAAGTGTACAAGTTTTGGAAACCCTTTTTCCTGTTACATAAGTGAAACAATACAAAGAAACAAAGCAAATTACTATTTTACTAGAATAAATACTAACACATGCATGATCTTATCTCAAAATCCAAAACCAGTTCCGTTAGCTACGAGACTAATTTGTATTTTTGCTTCTATTGAGTTATGTGAGTTTCCAATTAAAACTATCAATGCATGTGCATACATGCAAAAACAAAATACAAATAAAGGATTCTACAAATTTAAACTATAACTTTTTGTCAAATTACAGGTACAGGAATTATATAAAATCTGGAAGACACATTTTTCTTAAAAGCTGTGAAGTGTTCTACTAAGTGTGAACACAATTTGCTATAATTCATGCATGAATATGTGATGGAATAGTTTATTTCTCCAAGGATTTACTTCAAGAAAAAAAATCTCAAAACTGAAAAAAGAACAGGTTTCTATTGGTGTAAAGTTTTGTGCCCCTAAAATAAATATGTTGTTATTTACCTTGATTGGTCAACAAAATTGTGACTTAATAGTTACCATAAATCTTGTAACCAACCTATGTGATCACCTCCTTGTTCAACTAGCTAAATAGACCATCAAGGGCCCATCAAAATAGGATAAGGAGATTAATTTCCCTTTACTGTTTGGATGGTGTATACACTATGACATTAAAACATAAATAGAGTTACTAAGTCTTTGAGGATTGAGAGCATGCAAGGGAGCAAAAGACGGGTACTTATACTTCATTCATGAGGGATGGAGTTTTTTATCAGCCAGAATGATCATTATATGAACTAGTTGGTACTAGGTGATCTTCTTAGACAACTTCCAACACTAGTTGCAGAGGATATTTGCATGGATTGGGGATGAACCACATTTAATGGCATCCAACATAGTCTTTGAGGGACTGTTACTTGTACAACTGCATCTGGAGTTTTCTCCCTATTAAGATTTCTCCAAAGTAAACAACTGTCACGGTTCCTTTTCTATTTGTTTATGGGTATTATTGCTTGTAATGATTGTTTGCAAGGTTATTAGATAGTTGCCATTGTTAGTAGCAAGTGTTGAACATTCATTAGCTTCCAATTGTGTACGTAGCATTATGCAACAGTTGTGGAATGTATGTTAGATTATGTGAAAAGTTGTATATTTGTGCAAGGCTGTTAGGATGGTTACCATTACAAAGGGTTAAGATTTCCATCCTTTTCTACTAGGTTGATGCTGCATATTAAGCTTATTGATGAGAAGTGATTGGAATCATCACCACTTTTTACAATCATCTGTCTAATCTCTAGCTTATACATTGGACATATGTGCCACCACATTTGGAGTTGAACTTGTGGCCTTGCATTTCCCGTTAGGCTCCATAGTTGAAAAACTCGCCAAGCCCAAAAAACACGACTCAGCAAAAACTCGGCAACTTAAGAAAATTGCTTAAATTTCATTAAAACTGCATTTTGTTGCAAAATTCAATGATAAGATGCATCCAATTAATCAATAAATGAGTATATAAAACAAGCAAGTTGATTCTAGTTGTATTTGACTGATTTGAAAGCAAATTGGGTACAAAATGGCATCTTCATGTCGAATGCGCTGATACTGATAATTTGAAACAAAATGAAAATAGAAAATTGTTTTTGTAAAACTGAAAGTATATACTACATTAATATATTTTACAAATTTACATCTTCCTCTTCCCATGTCTAGTGAAAACTAGGGGACAGGTAGAACTAGATGATATCATAGATGAAGACTTGTAGGCAAACTTGGAAACTTGGACTTGGAAAGTACCTAGAAAATCAAATGAATTCAATGGGAATTTGAAGGCAATGCCCCCAATGGGGTCGAGGGGCAGCACCCCTCGTGGGAGTCTAGGGGCAACACCCCCAGTAGGGATGAAATATCCCACCCTTGATAGGATATTTGCTAACCAATTTCTGCTTTTTCTGTTTGTTTCTTGGATTTTGTAGTTTTTTTTTTTTTTTTGGTGGTTTTGCAGCAGTTGCCAGGAAATGTATAAAATTACAAAACAAAGAAAAACTAAAACAAATACTCTTAAACATCAATTTCTGATTTTTATTAAATGCTTGAGAAATACAAAGCATTCATGCACAAAAGCAAATGTCAAATATTGCAAGTCTGAATATGAGTGAACCAACAAACAAGAACCTCCTGTAGATGGACGCCACACTCAAATAACTGATTTCTCCACCTTAAAAATACTACTCAGATGTGTGATTGTCTTAGACGCCAAAGAAGGTGAAGCTTTGCCAACAAAACCCTAGGCGTTTTAGCCTAGAAACCTCATGTGCCAGCTAAGAGTTGTACAGCCAGATTATGAAGTGGTACAGCCTCTTGTGTTTCCCCACGTGCCAGCAATGGATAATGATCAGCAAGTATAATCTGCAATTTATTTCTGAGCTGCGCAATTAACTTCTAAAAATCTTGAAATAACTATCTCCAATAAGCACAAATGCAGCTCCTGAATGAAGCCACCTGAAGAGCAATCCTTGGGTGATATTCCACACCTATAGATCACTGAATCCAAGCGAGTTTTTGTTTTCCAAGATTGAATTTCAGACTGAAACCCTTGTTTCTTCTCCACAGCAAAAAAGCATCAAGTTTGTAAAAGTTGAATGAATTGAATGTGCTTTTTCAAAAGATATCATACCTCCTCATAAAAGCCTCAATTTCTTCTTTGCTTTTTATCCATTTAATATTTTATATTATTTTCTTTTGATGTTTCAATAAAATAATCCTCATGTGTGGCACCCTCTTTAATGACTTAATTAATGAACCTATGTTTAAATAAAACCATATATAATAAGGCCATTTAATAGTATTAATTATATTCACTTTGTTGGCATAACAACTAGCACCTCTGGAGTAAGAGTTGGTACGGACAGCTATGCACACTACGCAATGAGTGCTCCTCAAATTAGGAGGGGAAGCTCCCTCGTTGTGCTTGACAAAAGTACCTGAAAAGGAAAGTAAACTAAACTAAATCCTGTCTTTTTGTTTCAGTTGTAGAGGTACAAGGCTTTCTCGAAAACTATATACGTTGCAGCTGAGTATTTTCTGGTATCGCAGTATTACTAACTACAACTAAACTTAATTACTTAAATTCTATCCAGTTTCCTCAAGAAAACAGAGCATGAGGAAACGGAGCAAGGTTTGACTATCAAACGATAAACGAGTATAGATTCTCAACTTGAAGGCAAGGTGGCAAATCTATCAGCTCAATCTAAACAAGTTTATTGGTAACAACATCACACGATAAACTAAATACGGATTCTCAACTTGAAGGCAAGGTGGCACGACTATCAGCTCAATCCGAATAAGTTTATTATTCACAACAACACACGATAAACAAGTGCAGATTCTCTACTTGAAGGCAAGGTAGGCACAACTATCATCTCAATCTGAACAAGTTTATTGAACACAAAACAGATTTATCTAAACTAAGGAAAGAATTCACCATTATAATTGCATGAAACCCTATGTGGCATAACAATTCATTATAACAGTAAAGACGCATGAACAAATACCAAAAGAGCAATATTGAGGGCAAGGTAGGCACAGCATATATTTCTCTCTCGTGCAAAAGTTATGTACAAATGAGCAAAAGCTCTTATTTATAGACATTGAAAGGTGTAGGGAACCCTAAAATCACTTTGAGTCAACTACAGTCTTGCAATGCATGCAAGATTTATTGCTAAGCCCTAATAAAGTAAACTATACAGTTAACTGGAAAACTATCATCAGTTAACCGAAACATCTAATCTAAAAATGGACAATGTAAGCATGTATGTCCTTATTTAAAGCAAACAACCCCATACTACCTCAAGAATCAGAAACTTAACTCAACTTCCCGTGGAGATAACCAAGGAAGAGATACATGTGTGAAGTCGTCATGAACTCACGACTGAAAGTCGAGTTAACTGCTTCTCTTGACTCTAACCTCGAAACTAACTGCAGGTCCCAACTGGCAGATCACTCCGAGTCATCTCGGTCCAACACCTCGACCAAGAATTCATCAATCACTCTGTCTTCTGGCACTTTGACGTTGTCCAAAACAATAATCTGTCTCTTCAATTCTCTGTCACTCTCCTTGATTGTATGCATGCATTCTCTGACATTTTCAGCCGCTTTCTTGAAACTAGCTGAAATCACTGAAATGTGATCCAAAATCTCCATCAAGATATCACGAACATGCTTCTGGAACTTAGTTTGCATAGCCTCGAGATCAGCGTAGGTACCATCTTCATGAAGATAATGGCATAGGATTTGAGTGACTTTGGCGGCTCTGTAATGGAGTGATCTCTGTTCCTTCTGCAGCTTAATGCTTTTGATGCTTTTCTTGATTCTTCTCAATGAAAAAGTGTTGCATGATGAAACTACGAAACTTGACCGCGAACACTCTGGTTGCGAGAAATACACACAAACTCGCTGCACACGCAGAATTCCAATGGTCCACCCCACATCTACGCCTGTCAAATTGTCTGAATCAGCCCCCAGATGCGCTTGATCTTCATTGTCAGCTGCTCTAACGAAAACATAAATTAAGACCGATTCGGTCTTGAATTCAGTCTAGTTGAACCGCCTTCTAAAAAACTCACCCGTTGACTGTGAACACGGCTATGTTTTGACAACTTTCTCCAGAAAGCTAAAATGGCTCCTGGTGAGGCTAAAAATAGCTTGTCGGAGGATAATTTTCACCAAAAATTCTAAGACATGGGTTTTGTCTGGAAAATGATTCTAAGACAACCCACAATGTCAAAATTGTGAAAAAACGCCGTTTAGCTTGACATGCAAAGACTTTTTAGTCAAGAACTACCAAGGGATTTAGAGCTTCCTGGGGCAATTTTCCTTGAGAAAATCTGGAACATGGGTTTTGTGCACAACGGAATTCTGAACAAACCCAGATGATGCGATTTTCAAAAAGATGTGATTTTAACCCACATGCAAAGAAATCTTCAAAAAAAAGCACAGAGCTTCAGAATGAAGGCTACGGGGCAATTTTCTCGAAAAAAAATCTAAGACATGGGTTTTGCTGCTAATGCTGAAATATGTGAACCCAGATGGTCAGATTCTAAATATTTTTCTGTTTTCTTTGACATGCGAAGAAAGTACCTAAGATGAGAAATAGAAGAAATAAGATAGAAGATAGAAGGTTTTATTTGCTCTGCTTCTGTAGAATTCGCCTATCTCTAACTTGGAATTGATGTAACCTGCATGCAAATTGAAAACAAAGTCTGGAATCGCCTTCCTCTGAGCAATCTGAATCCGTTGCTATGAAGAATGTTGAATTCTGACACCTGTAGCACCTTTAAATTGCTGCTCGCTCAAGAAGAATGTATATTTCTAAGCTTGAGATGAAGAAATAATGGACGCCTAAACTTGAATAAATAGAGTTTCATCACCAAAATTCGTAGCAAATGCATTCAACCTTGAAAATTGCTCTTGGCTTGTGATTGGACCTCGATTTTAGTTAACTGAAGACTAAATAAAGCACCATGCTTTAGAACTAAAGTCGCCTTATTAAGACTTTAGTTGCCAAAACCTATTTAAAGCATCATGCGAATTTGACTTCAGTTGACAATCCTTATTGAATTCGCCATACTTCAAAATTCATTAAATTCACAACTAAGAATTAAGGCATTCCTTTTCAGAACTTCAGTTGACAATAAGAAGTGAATTCGCCATACTTCACAATTCACTTCACAATTTCAACCAATTGTGCCATGCATGCAAACTCAAGTTGATTTTCAAGCATAAACTTTAGTTAAGTGAACATGCAAACAAGTTAACTCAACATGCAAAGTCAGTTAACTGGACATGCAAACTAGTTAACTCGACATGTGAACTAAAAGATCACTCAACATGCCAATGTATGAACTAGAGATGACAACCCAGAAATCATTCAGTCTAACTGAAGTCAGAACTCAAGTTAGGGCGCACCAATCAACTTCTTTCGAAAACTCAACTTTGACCTCTTTAGGCATTTTCCATACTTAGCCAAATTTGATGAAAATTTGGGCTTGAACCTTCTTCAGAACCTCTGTTCATCCTCTGACACTAGCTGACTGACTCCACCGATTGGCTGGCTGACAGATGCATCGCAGAGCAGGACAAAAAGTGATCAAAAGGTACCTTGAGACTGAACATCATAAAACTAAGATCTGAAGGGTCAAAAACCCAAGCGCCCTTTTCAAAAACTGCTCTTTTTCTCAAACTTAGTCAAATTTTCTCATCTCCATCTCGTACGAAGGGAAAAACAAATCCTTCATAACTTTAGATTGACCAAGTTTCAAGACTGGATCACAGGTTCACTGCGGAGCTGACCTCATTCTGCATGACAGCTGCAAAGGCATATTTCTCCAGAAAACATCATCTGAGGGGTGAAAATCAAGGGCGCCTTTTTGAAAATTTGCTCTTTTTCCTCCAGACTTGGCCATTTCTGGAACTGACCAAAATAATACTAGAACTTTGATTGCAAGCTGCTGAATCATCTCCTAATATGACGGAGACAAGCAACAGAAAGTTGAACGTAACACAGACAAACTGAATATCTGAGATCATCAAAAAGAAGGCATTAAAGGCTTGAAAAGCTCAGGCGCCTTTCTGAAAAAGTGCTCTTTTGATCATTCCTTGATATTTTGACCAAGATTTGACCCCATGTTTGGCCTCCGGTTCAGACACCTCTGCAACTCAAATTCACCCACTGACGAATGCGTCACGAAGCCTAAACAAATGTGAGATAAACATCTTGGGTGGCATTTAGTCAAAAACCTTCATTTGACACCTCAAAAAGATGGGCGCCTTTCTCAAAAGCTGCTCTTTTCTCCAGTGTTATCCAATTTTGACTTTCCTCTCGTTCTGCACTATATCTTTCATAACTTGCACGAAACAGGTCCATTTGACAGGCTTGATAGCCCGTTGCAAAGCTGACGTGATGCCGGACAAATGTCTGTTGGAGGTGACAAATCCTAAAAACTGGATCTGAGCCCCTAAAAGATAGTGAGCCTTTTTCAAAAAGTGGTTTTTGCTCCAGAGTTAGAAAAATTTGATGATTTTCCTCCAAATTTTGGATTTTCTCAGAACTCTCCAATAACAGTTTGGCATGAAACTGACACAAGCCCCATATTTGAAAAGCCCAAAAATGACCTTCTGACATCACTTTAACAAGGTTAAGCCTCAATTAAGCAAAATGCCTTAGTGAAGCAAAAATTTTGGTTTTGGGTACAACACACTTTATAATTTAATTATTATTAAAGTTAACTCTTTAATAATAATTAATATATCATAACTCCATCAAAACTCAACACTAATTTATTCTGCCAACACCACGAGGTAACCCACTGCTCATACTGCTCATCTAGATAGCTTACTATAAATAGTAAGAATGGACCCAAATGTCCAAGGGACTTACTAAAAATAGTGAGTGCAAACGGAGTCAGAAACACCTCAAGAAGGTTATCCCTGAATATCACCAAAACTTTGGAGAAGATAACTCCCAAATAAGGCCCTCTGAACACCAACATTAGCGTACGAGAACGTGTTGATAGGCTAATCCATCAAACACTGAAACTAGCTAAGAAGGGGACATTACAGTCCGCCCTCCCCGAAATTGCTTGTCCTCAAGCAATCTCAACTCAGGATCCCATAAGAAATACTGTTGCACCCACCTGTTGCGCTAATCTGATATAACTGTCATTCTACACAAACTTGCAAACCATGCAAATTCCAAAACCCCAAATCTGACAATCATCCTCATATAAATTGTGCACAGGAATCTCTTCCACTTGCCATTTCTTAAATTAAGCCATCAAAGAACACAAAATACTTTTGGGTGCAACAATAAATGGTCTCTTATCTGGACACTTGATCAGAACGCCTTAAATAATCTCATTAGTGTTGTGACCTTTTTCACACATCGCCCCATTCAAGATGGGGACCCCTAATTTTTGCTCCATTCTGGTCTTTTTGGCTTGGGTTTTGTCTCTCTCTCTCTCTCTCTGTCTCTTTTCTGATGGTCTACTTTCTGGGGACGTTCCCGTCTGCAAGCTTCAACATGAATTTGGCCAAGTCTGAAATTAGGGTTTGAGTCTTTCCAGCCAATTTGAAGTCAAACGAGGTGAATAACTTGAAACTTGAGCTTAACGTTCTTGTCAGTATGCTTCCAGCAGGCTCTCAGAAAAAATTTATCAGATTCCGAGGTACTTACTATTTTTAGTAAGTGTGAGATTACAGGCGATTTGCCGCCTATTTTGATTCGATCATCACAACGCATTCGTGAGTATATCGACCGCCACAAGGTAAAAATTTGAGCGAAACAAGACGACTACTATTTTAGCAGTCCGGCTTCCCGAGCAAATTCTGTGGTGCGATGTGTAGTTTTTCTTTGCATGTCTCAGAGACATTCCTTCCGGGTTTTTGAAGACCTTCGCAACGATGTAACATGCAAAGTGAGATGACAACTTTCGTAATCTTTCCGAGGCTATTTTTAGGGTTTGTATGTCAAGGTTTTGCATGTCGTGATCTCAAGGGTTTTTCGAGCCCGCGATGGTGTGACATGCAACAAGGATTCTACTCAAAGAAGAAACTTGCTATTTTTATGTGTGTCCTTTTAAGCAGTACCGCCTCCCAAATAGCCTGTACCACGAGTATTGATCGTGGTCAATTGCAACGAAGGCAACGGAGATCTTTTGATACTATGCTGCAAGTTAGGTTTTCTTGAGCCCAAAATAGGCATCAAAAGTCAAAATCTTCAAAATCCGATGTAAACCACTGCGATCAGCGTTCTTCAGGCTATCTGCTGGTGAAATTTCAAGTCAAACGGAGCACTTACTATTTATAGTAAGTCAATTTGGAAACTGGCTAAAAATAGTAAATTGAGCGCATGCGTCGGTGTCAGCAGACAGATCACGTGGTGAGGAGCGCCTCATTCAAATTTCATGTCGATCGGAGCACTGGAGCTATCAGAAACATGAAGTTACTATTTATAGTAAACCACCCCCGGAAACATGCTAAAAATAGCAGGTCAGCTAAAAATGGAAGTGTCAACAGAACAACGAGGTCATAGGGATGCAGTGTGTAAAATTTCAAATCAATCCGAGCTTCAGAGATGCAAATTCAAAGGACTCACTATAAATAGTAAGGCATGGAAGAACTGGCAAAAATGAAGAAAGATGGCTAAGGCATGAAAAGTTCATCTTGCACACATAGCTAAATGCGCCCTCATCAAGCTGGAAGTCAAGAAAATGTTTTTCATCCTTCATCACATGGAAAATGCGCCCACATGCAAGCTAGCAGCATTCAAAAAATTTTCTAAGTATGAAGTTCATCCTCCTAGAGGCCTCAAATGCGCCCATCCCTCTCACCCCCTCAAATGCGCCAAGAAGAGGAGAAAGTCAAAGAGGGCGTTGAAATAAAGTCTTCATCCTCCTGAGTATGAGAAATGCGCTCAAGCTGAAGTCAATAAAAGGTGAATAAAGGATGTGAAAGTGAAGTTAAAGGATAAAATTGTTAGGCGCGCCTAAAAGTGAAGTATTGAGGGTGAAAAGATAAGTGCTAGGCGTAGTAATGTTCTCCATGACATGCACCTGAAGTGAAAATAAAATATTGCCAAAGAGGATGGAAATATTTCTAAGGCGTGATTTTAAAATTCCCTCTCAAAGTGTGATATGCGCCTAAGGTTATAGGTGTTGGAGATTTTTCCTAAGGCGTTGAAGGCGTGGTATGTGTTAGAAAATATTTGAAGGTGGTGGGAATGAAATGGCAAGTGCTAGGCGCCTCAAGTAGAAAGTGAAATATTGCCTAAGTGTTAAAAATTTCTCTAAGGCGTTGGGACTTCAAATGAATATTTTCCCAAGTGTGAAATAAAATCCAAGATGGCTAGAAAAAAAATTTTGCTAGGCACCTCTATGAAAAAAAAATAAAATTTCTAAGTGAAGTTGATATTTTCACAGGCAAAATTGATCGAGTTGGATATAAAATTTTCTAAGGCAAAATTTTCGAAGTGATTCAAACAATTTCTAAGGCACAAAATATTTTCTCCCTTAGAAAAATGCTTAAGTCTGGAGAGGTGATGGAATTTTTCTTGAAGCACAGATGAGTCGCCTGAGGTGAAGTTAGTGAATGCCAGCTACACAGGATTAATAAAAATTTTCCAAGTCAGAGCAAAATTCTCAGAGGGGATCGAAGAACAAGAACTAAATTGTTGAAAATTATTTTTCCAAGGTTCAAAATTCAAGAAAATTAAATGAACCCGTTCGTTGGGGACCCATGGGTTCGATGCGTTCTGGAGAAAATTTTCTTCTGGGTATTGAAGATTATCGATGAGGAGTTGATTTTAAAGTCTTCCACACTTCGCCGAAGCTTTCAGGATAAAGATTTCAAGTGGGCACCAGGTTGATGAATTTCCTAAGGGAAATTTGAAAATTTTCTAAGGCAAAGTGAAGAAAACGTATTTTCAAGGTGAAATCCTCCAGACGATGAATTTGAAGGAAACTGCCTAGGTGAATTTGCTTCAATCCTTCGTGAAGATAGTTTTCTTGAGCCAGAAATGAATAAAATCGAGGTTATCAGAGCTCCAGCAGGTGAAATGAATTTCTTGAAGATGCAGTTGAAGATGATACGCCCTTGAAGAGGATGGATTGAAAAATTGGCTAAGGCACGAAGAATTTGAACGTGAAGTTGGCTAGGACAAACGATGAGCCCTTGATGATCAAAGCATGAAAATCAGGTAAGTGAGTTAAGTTTATATCATGAAGTATTCTAATACCCCTCTCCTTGCTTGTTTTGCACGAGAAATGTTGAGGCAAGAGCACGATGTCTGGAAGTGGAGGCACGATGAAGATGAGTTTCAATCTCGAAGGAGGAAAATTTGCAAGAAAATGGCTAAGTGTTGAGACTTAGCATAACTCAAGTAACAAAGATGAAGACCCTCAAGTGGAAGAAATCAAAGAACAACGCCAAGAAAGAAGATCGAGAACAGTGTGAACGCGTCTACAAATGGAATCTTCTAGAAGGATGATGGTGGACATTATGGCGCATTTATTACCCCACTCTCCTTTGTGGCGGTTTTTAGGGCAATATTGTTTAGGGCTGAGGTGGCACGATTCTGGCCACTCTATCGATTGTAACCCTAGCCGCCTTTTGGGACTTATTAGCTATAAAAGGGGGAGTCCCCCTCATTTGTAAGGCATTAGAAGATTAGAAGTTAGAATCAGAATAGACATTGAGAGAGTATTAGCATTAGAATTAGATAGTGTAGCATTGTAAAGCATTTCTGCATAATTTTGAGAAGAGAGAAAGTTTTCCCTTTGAAAACTTTTGAGGAGATTGTTGTGTAATACATTTTATGATAATAGATCTTTCATTGATGATGAAATTCGTCTTGTCATGAAATGCTAGCAAGGTTTCTTCTTCCTTTCGTATCCAAGTAGATTAAATTCATGCAAGTAGCTTACTTTGCAGTGTGGTGTTTTATTGAGATAGCTTCGCTATTCCATACCACTAGTTTGTTGATGATAAGTTCGCCTCATGGTCGAATGATTATTTTGTGTTTAACTTTGCCAGGTTTATATGCTATATATTCGATGGTGTATGTTAAACTATAACTTGAATACTCGCTATCCCCTTTGAAGATTGTAATCATTTTATCGAGAATGTCCGATCGAGGCTAGGTGGAACCGCTGAAGTCTATTGAAATAGAACTCTACATATCCTCGCATTTAGAAGAAGGTTAGTTTTAGGCCCTAAACCCCCTTTACTTTCCGCACATTTCCGGTTAGAATTAGGAAACTTGCGCTCACCTGCCAAATCATTTGAATCACACGAAAGCCCTTAGTCTACTGTTTGTTGTTAGCCGCCAAACAATTGTGTAAGTCCCCTTGAACATACCAGCAATATCACATCGAGCCAAACTGAGCCTATTCGCACTTAAGGAACCTTGGGGTTGAACGCACGAACTTTCTGGCAATCTTAGCGTGCGGAATACTTTGATCAAGAGAGAATAGAGCGTTCGTTGGGAGACTTTATTCTGTGTTGGTGCGGTATCAAAAACCACGTCAACAATTAGGCAAACTCCAATTGCTTGTGTCATAGTTGAACTTCACCTGCAAAGTATGCACACCAATTGCAAGTGTCTCCATAGCATTCAGCACAAATCTATGGAGAAAAAGCTACATACTCTACCATAGAGCCATCAACATGAACGGATTGTATCTCATTAAGTATGTCATCGATGCTCACAGACCAATACAAATCTACCTCACCCATGTTTCCATCCACATGTGTAGTAATGACATTAGTGGCTAATCCACTAAGTGTGTATTCAACTTCTTCACCCAACTCTAGGACTTGAGCCTTTAATGGGATCTCAACTAAAGGTAACTCATGAAACTCAAGATGCAAGTTATGTATACCAATAGAATTTTCTGAATCATACCTCTTCTATCGTTCACACACAACCACATATTCTTCTTGCTTCCTTATCTTAAGAGTCTCATCCTTTGTATACTTCATCTCCATGTCTTCTTCCCTTGGAAGAAATAGTGATCAAAGATAGGCTTCTCTTCATTGTCTTGCTTGATTTATATGACAACAACATTCCTCAACCTCTTGCAAGCGTTGTTTTGCTTGGGCTGCCAACATCTTTGCCCTCTTAGCTCTTTGTAACCATCCATCACACAAAACTTGTGTCTTGCTCACATCTTCCAAGGTTTGATATACAAAATCAGACTCGTCATTGCTTGAATCCACAATGCATTCCTCATTTTTGACACTCACATCTTGCATGCCAACATTAGAAGAATCCTCAACATCATTCCCCTCATGTCCCATAGCTTCTATCTCATGATTATCCTTAGTAGTATGACTACTATCATAAAACGAATCAGAAGTTACATCATACCTATTTGCAATGTCTTCTTCCAACTTTATGTGCTCTTCATTTTTATCAAAACCAGCTTTCTCATTTGTAGATGCTTTGCAATCTTCAAACATTAAAGGGAATATGGCACTGCGATCACCCAAAAGAGCACCAATAGAATCCATGCTTCCATAAGGCTTATCTAAACCAACATGCTCCATGTCAAAGGGACTCATATTAACCTCCTGTGTAGATGCGTCATGTATTTCTTCTTGTAAGGGTAATGGGGCCCCACAAAGCTTATCAAATACAATCTTTACATCACCAACATAAAAACTTTTGCACACCTCTATTGTGGAAGCATCAAGTGGTTCTCTTTTCTTAACATTGTGAAAATCATTCTTTGGATCCTTACTTGCTGATTTAGTGAACTTCAAATCTGCTGATTGTTCCTCCTCAACATTATGGCGGAGATCAATTTATTCTACTTCATTTGAGGGACTAGATTCATCCTCAATCTTTGTAGCATCGTATCCATCTAGTACCTTTTCAGTCACCTATAATTCCTTTCCAACCTCTTCTTTCTTCCCTTCCTTTTCTTTTCCCTCTATACAGGGAAAATTATGTCCATTAGTGTTTGCTTTCCTTTCCCTTGCAAATAGAGGGTCTCATTTTTTTGGATGTTGTATAAAGTCCTAAAAGACCTCCATCAATTATGCCATGAGTTCTTGTGTAGACTTCAGTTTTACCAAACCACCAATCAATTGCAACTGAAATCAAGTACCCAACAGGCTGGCCAGATTTTAAGCTCTAAATATTTCTTATTCACACAATAGGACGGCAAGAAAACTGTGCTTTGATACCACTAAAATATCCCACCCCTAATAGAATATTTGCTAACTGATTTCTGCTTTTTCTGTTTGCTTTTTTGGTTTTCTAGTTTTTTTTTTGTGTGTGTTTCTGCAGAAGTTGCTAGGAAATGCATAAAATTGCAAAATAAAGAAAAACTAAAGCAAATACAATTAACTATCAATTTCTGATTTTTATTAAATGCTTGAGAAATACAAAGCATTCATACCAGGAGGAAAATGTCAATTACTGCAAGTCTAAATATGAGTGCACCAGCAAACAAGAACCTCCTGTAGATGGACGCCACACTCAAATAACTGATTTCTCCACCTTAAAAATGCTGCTTAGATGTGTGATTGTCTTAGATGCCAAAGATGGTGAAGATTTTCCAACAAAACCCTAGGTGTTTTAGCCTAGAAACCTCACGTGCCAGCTAAGAGTTGTACAGCCAAATTATGAAGTGGTACAGCCTCTTATGTTTCCCCACATGCTAGCAATGGATACTGATCAGAAAGTACAAGCTGCAATTTATTTTTGATCTGAGCAATTAACTTCTAAAAATCTTGAAATAACTATCTCCAATAAGCACAAATGCAGCTCCTAAATGAAGCCACCTGAAGAGCAATCCTTGGGTGATATTTCACACCTATAGATCACTGAATCCAAGCGAGTTTTTGTTTTCCAAGATTGAATTTCAGACTGAAACCCTTGCTTCTTCTCCACAGCAAAAAAGCACCAAGTTTGTAAAAGTTGAATGAATTGAATGTGCTTTTTCAAAAGATCTTATACCTCCTCATAAAAGCCACGATTTCTCCTTTGCTTTTTATCCATTTAATATTTTATATTATTTGCTTTTGATGTTTCAATAAAATAATCCTCGTGTGGCGCCCTCTTTAATGACTTAGTTAATGACCTTATGTTTAAATAAAACCATATATTATAAGGGCAATTAATAGCATTAATGATATTCACTTTATAATTTAATAATTATTAAAGTTCACACTTTAATACTAATTAATATATCATAACTCCATCAAAACTCAAGATTAATTAATTTTGCCAACACCACGGGGTAACCCACTGCTCATACTGCTCATCTGGATGGCTTACTATAAATAGTAAGAATGGACCCAAATGTCCAAGGGACTTACTAAAAATAGTAAGTGAGTGCAAAGGGAGCCATAAACACCTCAAGAAGGTTATCCCTGAATATCACCAAACTCTGGAGAAAGCCCTCTGAACACCAACATTAGCGTACGAGGACTCATTGATAGTGTGATGAGCCCTGCTGGCTCTCAACTCAAACCCCAAATTTTCTTAAGTCTTTTAAGTGTTATTTAATTTTTTTGAGAATGTTTGATAGACAGAAGAGAAGGGGCGCACATCATAAATGCTCATAAAATGTAAATTTACACTATTTGCTTCAGAATGGAAGTGTAGATTGCATTATTTAACTGTGACAAATAGATTGTAAATGATACACATACCAGAATATCTCCAGATTATTTAATTAAAGAAATTGCCAGTTTGACAGCCGGAAATGGTGAAATCAAGCATATAAGCACGCCAAATCTCCAGATCTGATTTCTCCTGCCTCGAAACTAGATACAATCCTCTAAAAATGCTAGACGCCAATGATGGAAGACAAAAATCAAACAAAAGGGAGGCGTTTCAGCCTAACCCTTCACACGCCTCTCTAAAGGCACAATATCCAAGGTAGGCCGTACGGCCAAGGAAGGAATGGAAGGAATCTCTGCTGGAAGCCTCTGACTCTGAAGAAGGTTGCGCCACCAGGAAGAAACCCTCATTTATTGCAAACAACAAGCAATCTCAATATATATAATCTCTGTCTGAATCTGTAGAACCTCTGAATGAAGTCCTCAACATGCACTGATTCGATTGATCTTTCACAATCTCAAGAGTGCTCACACTGAAGAGGTATCGTTCTTCAATGGCAGTTTGTTCAAACCCTGATCACAGGAGAATGCACAGGAAATAGCACAAGGCAAAGTCAAAATGTCAAAAGGTGAGTTTCTCATTGCCAAAGATTGCTTTATACCTAAATGGCACGCATTTCCAAGAAGATACGCCATTTTGCAATCATTTAAATCTTTTAATATTTTATTAAGTCCTTTTCCATAGTCAAAACTTAATACTTGAGCGCACTTTAATATTTTAAGTCATTAAAATATTAAATCTCCTTTTAGAACATTTTAAGTGATATAAAAATATATTAAAGTCGATGTGACTTTAATAAAAGGCATTAAGTTAAATAATTAACTTAATCACTTAAAATTCCATAACTCGCTCAAAACTCAGAATATTCCTGTGCCGTTAGAAGCTGTGAACTCCTGAAATGCCAACGCCTGCTGTGAACCAGTCACTGGGCTCTGAAAACCAGAACGATCAAACTCTCCAGAAAGTACCACTGACCCTCTAACCAATCTGGCTAGCCCACAAGGGCTCAACAAAGGGCCAACACTGCTCCCGAGAACTGCCTAGCGAGGGGACATCATACCGCCCCCAATTTGTTGTCCACAAGAACTACAAAGCCGGATGTCAAGAATATCACTCTCCCAAGTAGCATCCTTCACGAGATCCTCTCCATTTAACCAAGTATTCTCGATAACCCATTCAAGATGACGCTCTCTGGAATCCAGAATGGCCTCAGGTATCAAAACTAATTTGCCCTCATCATCCAGGGGTGGCAAATCAATAGAAGGAATTACGTGTTGTCCCAATGCCTTTTTGAGGCGCGACACATGGAACACGTTGTGAACTCTACTGTCCACCGGAAGATCCAACTCATAAGCCACTTGACCCACACGTCTGACAACTCTGAAAGGTCCATAGTATCGCGGCTTAAGTTTCTCGGAGCCCTTCCACGTATGGGGTGGACTACCCATAAGGTCAAGCATCGTGTACACCAAATCATCGATCTCAAAAGACCGCTTACTCGCTTTCTCTCGACAAAGATATTGCTTCTATCGATTTTGGGATTTCAGATATTCTCTCCGAGTGCCCTCATAATATCCCGTTCTCCCCAAGAATAACCACCAAAGATCGAACCCCATCATTACTCAAAGAATAATTTAGAGTTCTATATCATATCCATATAATGCCTTAGCAGTCAACCGGATGCTCATGTGATGTGGTATTGTAGCAATACTCACAAAGGTATAACCACCTCACCCATGCCTTCTGCTGCCCTGAACTATAATTTCGCAAGTACCCTTCCACCCATTTGTTGACGATCTCAGTCTGCCCATCTGTCTGGGGGTGGTAGCTGGTACTCGGGGTGAGCTCTGTCCCGCAAAGTTTGAATAACTCCTGCCAAAAGTTACTCATAAACCTGTTGTCCCTGTCACTGACTATACTGCGAGGCAAACCGTGCAGCCTGAATACCTCTCGGAAGAACAAATCTGCCACCTGGGTAGCCGTGTGTGTAGTAGTGATTGCGAAAAAGTGTGCATATTTTGTTAATCGATCTACCACCACGAAAATACTGTCCTTCCCTTGTGCTTTTGGTAAGCCCGTGACGAAGTCCATGGACAAACAATCCCACTTCCTCTCTGGAATAGGAAGCGGCTGGAGTAAACCTGCAGGGTATGTATGCTCTTGCTTGTTCTGCTGACAAACAAGACATTCCCTGACATACTGGAGAACATAAGACTTGAGACCCTTCCAAGAGAATCTCTCCCGTACCTGCCTATAGGTCTTAAAGTAACCGGGATGTCCCGCCATGGGTGAATCATGGAATGACCTCAATACTCTGTCCCTCATCTCAGAACCTGGGACCAATAAAATCCTCCCTTTGTAGATGATAAGGTCATCTACAAGTGAATACCTGTCATCCTGTACTGATCCATCTACTATGCTAGAAGCCCATGGGTCCTTAGCATACTCTGCTACTATCAGATGTCTCCAGTCCTCTGAAACCAGTGTAATAGAACTCAAGTGAGGACGGCGAGATAAAGCATCAGCAACCACATTCTGAGTGCCCTTGACATAAGAGATGTCAAAATCGTAGGACTGTAGCTTGCTGACCCATTTTTGCTGCCTCTCATTAAGATCTCGCTGCCCAAGAAAATGCTTCAGACTATTATGATCGGTTTTCACAGTGAATTTACTACCAATCAAATACTGCCTGAATTTGGCCATGGCATGCATGATGGCCAACATTTCCTTATCATATATACTGAAGCTCCGTTCAAGACCTCTTAGCTTCCTGCTCTCGAAAGCTATCGGGTGTCGATCCTGCATGATAACTGCACCAATACCCTCACCACTGGCATCGCAATGTAACTCAAAGGGTTTAGTGAAGTCAGGTAGAGCCAAAACTGGACACGTAGTCATGAGAAGTTTGAACTTCTCAAAACACGCCTGCGCTAGTGGTGTCCACACAAAAGCACCCTTCTTAGTCAAATCAGTTAGTGGCGCAGCGTGCCGCGAGAACCCACTAACAAACCGACGATAGAAGGCACACAATCCTACAAAACCCCTGAGCTATGTCAAAGTCTCAGGTGTAGGCCAATCAATGATGGTTCGAACCTTCTCTGGATCCATGCTGACCCCTGCACCGCTGATGATGTGTCCCAGATATAAAAGCTCTGCCATGCCTAAAGCACACTTGGATTCCTTAGCATACAAGGACTCCCTGTCAAGTATACTCAATACCTCATCCAAGTGAACCATGTGTTCCTCCCATGATTTGCTATAAACCAGGATGTCGTCGAAGAACACCAATACAAATTTCCTCAAGTGAGGATGGAAAACCCTGTTCATAGTAGACTGAAATGTGGCTGGAGCATTGGTTAAACCGAATGGCATAACCAAGAAATCATAGTGTCCACAGTGACATCTGAACGAAGTTTTTTCTATGTCCTCCTCTCGAACTCTGATCTGATGATAACCTGTCCTCAAATCAATTTTTGAGAAGTAACAAGCTCCATGAACCTCGTCTATCAATTCATCTATCCGTGGGATAGGATACCTGTTCTTTATTGTCTTCCTGTTGAGCATCCTGTAGTCAATACACATCCTAAGTGTACCATCCTTTTTCTTCACCAAAACAACTGATGAAGCAAATGGTGACTTACTCGGCCTAATGTGCCCCATAGCTAAAAGCTCCTTAATAGTTTTCTCAATCTCATCTTTCAAACGCTTGGGGTGCCGGTAAGGAGTAATCATGATCGGTTTCGTGCCCTCATCCAGCTCTATAATATGCTCAATACCTCTATCAGGAGGTCTACCAGGTGGAATTGCACTGAACACCTTCGCATGTTTGATTCAAAGTTCCTGCACATCTGGATGGTAAGAAGAAGCTTGCTGCTCCAACTGTGAAGGCATTAACTTGCACTCAGCAGCCCACTCTACCATATCATTACGAATCAAACGTTCCATTCTCCGAAGTGAAATCTCTCTAAGGTTGCTGTCCTTGATGGCTTTAAGAATATGATTTGTGCCATCTACGGTGAATTTCATCTCCATGTCACGCAAATTAAGCGTGAACTCTCCTATTGCATGAAGCCACTTCATGCCAAGAACTATATCCATTCCTCCCATATTCACCACATAAAAATCTGCCTTGAACTCAAAATTGTTAAGTTTCAAAGGCAAGTCAGGTATCATCCTCTCACAGTTGAGAGTGTACCCATCTGCAACCTTCACACGTATGCCTTCAAACTGCTGAGTTTGAATTCCCCGTTTCTCCACTAACCGTGAATCGATGAAGTTGTGGGTTGCACCTGTATCTAGAAGGGATATGACCCTTTGACCAGCTAGGATCCCACGGAGTCTGAAAAAACCCTCTCTGCATGCTAGACATATGAGCCTCCTTAAGTTCTGTTTCTACTACAATTTCTACCTCATTTTCTGACTCTTCTCCATCTATATCATAGATTGGAGCTTGCTGATCAGAAAAATCAGTCAACGCTTCTCCCTCATAAAACCACTCCATGTGCTTGTTTTGCCCTTTAGGTTTGAGGGGGCAGTCATGATTAAAGTCATACGGACCTTTACAGTAAAAACAGAGTTTTCTTCTTCGTAAATCATTCATGGTTTCTCGATCTAAAGGAGCTGTAAATTTCTTCTTTTGATCTGCATTATCAGCCTTCTTTGGATCTGATTTATTCTCCGTGTATGAGGTAGTAGGCTTCGAGCCAAATGGCTTACGAGGTGTAGAGAGCTCCATGTTGCGAGCCTTCCTCGTGGCCTCCTGTAAAGTAGGTGGATCAAATGCTTTTATCCAACCTTTCATGGGCTCGAAAAGACCCTCTATAAACAATATGATCAGCCTTCTTTCTGAGATTCCTGTCACCATCACAGATAGTCTTTGGAATTCACCAATGTACGATTCCAAGCTACCTAACTGTTTCAATTGTGCCAAATCTCTGAAGAATAGCTCAGGATCCCTTCTGTCAAATCTCTCTACCAGTCTATCAGTAAACTCCTGGTACGAGGTAATCCTGTCATGATGAAGAGTAGCCATACCATGAATCCACCAGTCATGTGCCACGCCATCAAGGTGAAGTGCCGCAAAACGAATGGCATCCTCCTCTCCTCAGGCATGGGGCGTAGTGTCAAGAATGTGTCAAGCTTACTAACCCAGGCACGTGCTGTAACTCTACCACTGCCATCAAAGTTCGCCAAGGTAAGCTTATTGGTAGCCTGTCTAAGATCATTATGCTTGTATCTAGGCCGCCTGTCATTCCTGCTTCTGGTGTGTTCTCTCTTCTGGCTCATGAATCTGTCGAAGTTAAGGTGCTCCTTAACTCTCGGTGGCAAATTATCCCACTCATCATGCATAGCCATAATGTTATCTGCAAAATTAATCTCGCCACCCTGTTCAACTTCGTCCACTTCCTCAGCATCATCTCTGGTAAAAGTAGGACATGTAGCTCTCTCAAAGGTGCGTGTTGGGGCTATGACTCTCTGAGGCTCCCTGTGAATACTGCCATCACGATCTGGATCAAAACTATGAGCCCTATTAATTGTCAAATTTTGGACATTTGTGCTGAGTTGTTGAAGAATAGTCACCACCTGTTCTTGGCCTGCAACCATACCTCTGAGCACGTCTTTAGCTTCTCTGTCCTCATCATCCCAAGGATTCCTGTGAGAACTTTCTCCTGCCCTGTTCGCCATATTATCCAAATCTATTTCCTCCTGTTCTTCAAACGGAAATGGTGGGAAAGGATTTTGATCACCTCTCTGATTTCTAGGACCCCCTCTGGAATAGAACTTGTCAAAACCCTCCCTGTGAGACTTCATAAATTTCTCTAACCCCACAAGCTGGCAGGATCAGTGCTCTGATACCACTGTGATGAGCCCTACTGGCTCTCAACTCAAACCCCAAATTTTCTTAAGTCTTTAAGTGTTATTTAATTTTTTTGAGAATGTTTGATAGACAAAAGAGAAGGGGCGCACATCATAAATGCTCATAAAATGTAAATTTACACTATTTGCTTCATAATGGAAGTGTAGATTGCATTATTTAACTGTGACAAATAGATTGCAAATGATACACATACCAGAATATCTCCAGATTATTTAATTAAAGAAATTGCCAGTTTGACAGCCGGAAATGGTGAAATCAAGCATATAAGCACGCCAAATCTCCAGATCTGATTTCTCCTGCCTCGAAACTGGATACAATCCTCTGAAAATGCTAGACGCCAATGATGGAAGACAAAAATCAAACAAAAGGGAGGCGTTTCAGCCTAACCCTTCACACGCCTCTCTAAAGGAACAATATCCAAGGTAGGCCGTACGGCCAAGGAAGGAATGGAAGGAATCTCTGCTGGAAGCCTCTAACTTTGAAGAAGGATGCGCCACCAGGAAGAAACCCTCATTTATTGCAAACAACAAGCAATCTCAATATATATAATCTCTGTCTGAATCTGTAGAACCTCTGAATGAAGTCCTCAACATGCACTGATTCGATTGATCTTTCACAATCTCAAGAGTGCTCACACTGAAGAGGTATCGTTCTTCAATGGCAATTTGTTCAAACCCTGATCACAGGAGAATGCACAGGAAATAGCACAAGGCAAAGTCAAAATGTCAAAAGGTGAGTTTCTCATTGCCAAAGATTGCTTTATACCTAAATGGCACACATTTCCAAGAAGATACGCCATTTTGCAATCATTTAAATCTTTTAATATTTTATTAAGTCCTTTTCCATAGTCAAAACTTAATACTTGAGCGCACTTTAATATTTTAAGTCATTAAAATATTAAATCTCCTTTTAGAACATTTTAAGTGATATAAAAATATATTAAAGTCGATGTGACTTTAATAAAAGGCATTAAGTTAAATAATTAACTTAATCACTTAAAATTCCATAACTCGCTCAAAACTCAGAATATTCCTGTGCCGTTAGAAGCTGTGAACTCCTGAAATGCCAACGCCTGCTATGAACCAGTCACTGGGCTCTGAAAACCAGAATGATCAAACTCTCCAGAAAGTACCACTGACCCTCTAACCAATCTGGCTAGCCCACAAGGGTCCAATAAAGGGCTAACACACTGTTCCCGAGAACTGTCTAGCGAGGGGACATCACAGATAGGCTAATCCATCAAACACTGAAACTGGCTAAGAAGGGGACATTACAGTCCGCCCTCCCCGAAATTGCTTGTCCTCAAGCAATCTCAACTCAGGATCCCATATCCATCTTAGAAATAATGTTGCACCCACCTGTTGCGCTACTCTGATATAACTCATTCTACACAAACCTGCAAACCATGCAAATTCCAAGACCCCAAATCTGACAATCATCCTCATATAAATTGTGCACAGGAATCTCTTCCACTTGCCATTTCTTAAATTCAACCATCCAAGAACACAAAATACTTTTGGGTGCAACAATAAATGGTCTCTCATCTAGACACTTGATCAAAACGCTTTAAATAACCTCATTAGGCAAACTCCAAGTGCTCGTGTCATAGTTCAACTTTACCTACAAAGTATGCCCACCAATTGCAAGTGTCTCCATAGCATGTAATGTCCCCATTTTAGCCCTACGCTCTTCAATTGGATTTAGCCTATTTCCGGAAATCCGTAGGCTAAGCTAAAGCAGAAAATTAGGGTTTCCTCTTTCAAATGCTTTTTTGAGGGTTTGCATGTAAAAAGTTTCTAGGTTTTTTTGGGTTTTCAGAGACCTCCAGGGTGATGTGACATGCATCTGATTCTGACATCCTTTCCGGGCACTTACTATTTATAGTAAGTCATGATGGCTGCCCGGTTTGTGCTCAAATGATATTTGGAAACACTTACTATTTTTAGTAATTTTTTATTACTGCTCAGTTGGCGTACAGATGAGGTTTTGCAAACTTACTATTTATAGCAATTTGCTATTTTTGGTAAATCTATCTTTAGGCAGTATTATTCTAGCAGCAGCTCAATCAGTTGCAGTTTAGTTTGGTTGGTCAGTTTGGCTTTCTGATGGTTTTGAAGTTAACTTACTATTTTTGGCATTTCCTATTTTTAGTAAGTTCACTTTTGGCAGAAGCATCATCATCAACTTGGTTCAATTTGGCATTTGTCAGTTTGCTATTTTTAGCAATTCATCAGTTGCAGCTTGGGCATTGTATTTGGTTATCTCCTTGGACTGAGTTTCAGATTTAGTCAATTTTCATGTCTTGAAGTTGTACCCCACGCCTAGGCTTGATAACTTCAAGTTGTTTTAAAGAAGGGGACATTAAGGGGTCAAGTGAGCATTTAATTATTTAATAAATGCTTTATTGTTGCAATATGGAAATGGACGCCTAAAGGGGAAGTTGAATGATATTTCAATATTTTAAAAAGTGAAATGCTTAAAGTGGCGTCTCCATTGGAAGTTGAAGTGATTCAACTTCTTGGAATTTGAAGTCTCTTGTTACTTCATTTTCCAACTGAAGCCTATATATTGATGTTTTATGATGAGCTGATTATGTTATGTTTTTGAAAGCAAAGTTATGTTGCTGGACTAATTCCAGACCTGACTAAGGGGAAGCTTAGTAAACCTGGCTAAGGGGAAGCTTAGCAAATTCATCTTTCTTCAGGCCTGAAACTATGGCTTCCTAGAAAGGATTTCTGAAGACCATGCTTCACTCAGGAGTGTGGATAGAGCTCGAATGTTGATTTCAATTACAGGCAGGTTGCTAATTTATAATCTGTTTGTACTGCTGATGTCGATGGCTGAAGTGAACTTTTGCTGATAGCTTCACCTCTGAATTTTATATTATTTTGGGTACTGGCCCATGTTGTTTAACTGTGAAGGGCCCCCAAGTTTGCAAGTTTGCAGATTTTAATATTGAAGTTTGGATTTTTTAGATGCAAGTCGACCTCTTTGAGAGGCCGTACCATTTCTACCTGGCATTGGAATTCATGCCAACTGTGGTTTGTTGTTTATGGTTCGAATTTCTTATTGGAAGATGGACGCCATGTTTGGAGGCTTCATTTGACTGCTGTTTGAAGCTTTCTGGAGCTATATTGAAGGAGTTACATCCATTATGGTAATTTTTTTACTTGCTGGTTTGATTTTCTGTATTCTCTGTTTCTGATCAGACTTGTTAGTTTTTGATATAATGCTGGTTTGAGTTTCATTTTGATATCATTATTGTATTGTAAGAGTTAGAGGAAGTGTTACTCTAGCCATTGATTGATTTGGAAGCATATATTTCTTATTTCCAATTGTTTAATTCATTGTAAAGATGATTAGTAGTACTAACAACTATTTATTTTATTTGCTACAATTAGTTTAAATTTCATACTCCCACGATTGAGTGGTTGAGTTTAAATAATCATCTTTCTTTAATTGTAAGTTTTCCCCCACTAAATAAGTGGTTGTGTGGACTATATTCACCCCACATTAATAAGTGGAAGTGAGGATTTAAATGGCTAGCTTGCCGCCTTTAATAATGTAATAATCTCACCCACGGAATAAGTGGAGTATTCCCACCACTTGTGGATGCCTGCATCAGCAGATGAATTGTACTTCCAGCTCTGTTTATGGCTAACGATCCTCTGACCATATGCTATCACCTCGCCCACATTGGGATCTTGGTGAACATTCTTGGTTAGAGTTATCTTCTTTGCTGATTTGCATTTCAAGCGAACACTAATCAGTGTTTGGTTGCTGAATTGTGTGTTAATTTTGGGAAAAAATTAAGGGGTAATATTTCATAGCATGCAACACAAATCTCTGGAGAAGAAGCTACATGCTCTACCATAGAGCCATCAACTTGAACGGATTGTATCTCATTAAGTATGGCATGGATGCTCACAGACCAATACAAATCTACCTCACCCATGTTTCCATCCACATGTGTAGTAATGACATTAGCGGCTGATCCACTAAGTGTGTATTCAACTTCTTCACCCAACTCTAGGACTTGAGCCTTTAATGGGCTCTCAACTAAAGGTAACTCATGAGACTCAAGATACAAGTTATGTATACCAATAGAATTTTCTAAATCATACTTCTTCTCTTGTTCACACACAACCGCAACCGCATATTCTTCTTGCTTCCTTATCTTAAGAGTCTCATCCTTTGTATACTCCATCTCCATGTCTTCTTCCCGTGGAAGAAATAGTGATCGAAGATAGGCTTCTCTTCATTGTCTTGCTTGATTTATATGACTGCAACGTTCCTCAACCTCTTGCAAGCGTTGTTTTGCTTGGGCAGCCAACATCTTTGCCCGCTTAGCTCTTTGTAACCACCCATCACACAAAACTTGTGTCTTGTTCACATCTTCCAAGGTTTGATATACAAAATCAGACTCGTTGCTTGAATCCACAACGCATTCCTCATTTTTGACGCTCACATCTTGCCTGCCAACATTAGAAGATTCATCAACATCATTCCCCTCATGTGCCATAGCTTCTATCTCATGGTTATGCTTAGTAGTATGGCTGCTGTCATAAAACAAATCAAAAGTTACATCATACCTATTTGCAATGTCTTCTTCCAACTTTATGTGCTCTTCATTTGTATCAAAACCAGCTTTCTTATTTGTAGATGCTTTGCAATCTTCAAGCATTAAAGGGAAGATGGCACTACGATCATTCAAAAGAGCACCAATAGAATCCATCCTTCCATAAGGCTTATCTAAAACAACATGCTCCATGTCAAAGGGACTCATATTCACCTCCTATGTAGATGCCTCGTGTATTTCCTCTTGTAAGGGTAATGGAGCCCCACAAAGCTTATCAAATACAATCTTTACATCACCAACATAAAAACTTTTGTACACCCTGACCCTGAATTTGATACACACAAAACTAAGATTAACGATTATGAATGAAATCTAATGATACTAATCAAGAGATCTTAGATTCAACTTGATACAAAAATAGAATGCAACTGAAACTAAAGATAAAACTCAACGTCAAGAAGGTGCACTCAAGATCCCAGTGAGAGCGAGGTGCTAACATATGACGGAGTAATTATTACAAATGAAAGTAATTTTAGGCGGATAACCAGCCATGAAGAATCAAACTATCTAATTCATCTGTTGCGGCGGGCATCCACTCAAGAGTTGGAATTCTCCACTTTTCAGTGGGTACAATGAGAGATCAAATGTTCATTCTCCACACTGGCGGTAAACCATCCAGGGGTAATTAATGTGAAATTTAACAAGTAATTGCAGAAACTAAAATGGTTGGATTAGTACTACTTTATCTCAACCTTACAATCATGAAATCTGCAAATTACAAATTACAATGATAGATAACAATGCTAAGAAGAGGAGAATGAATTCTTTCGTTGATTTAACACTCCAATGATGAAGTAAAGACCCAAAACAGAAAATTAATGCAATTTGATATAAAAATCTGAATTCTGGAAATTCTGACCAGCTAACAGAGAACACCATGAAATGCTCATTACTTGATCAATTTGCCTCCGAATGACGTGAAATCAATTGCAATGATCTTCTGGAAGGTAGGCGCCCATTCTATGATGAAGAAACAACATCAAAAGATGAGTATTTATTTCTCAGCACAATTCCCAATGTCCCAGAATGGTATGGCCAGGAGCAAGCGCGATTTGGCAAGCAAAAATCACAAACTCAAAATTAAAATTTGATAATCTCCAAAGATGGTCGCCTTGGGTGTAGGAATGGATTAGAAAAATACCCACAAGCAAAATAAATTCACTCCAAGAGCTGTATGCAAAAACCACCTTCAGTTGTAGATGAACCAGCAAAACCAAAACTGTAAATAACTTCAAAATTCTTCAACATATGAGCTCAATCTGCTAGTCTGATTTGAGAAGCAGCAAATGACCAACTAGGTGTTGTATTTCAAACACGAAATTGGTTAATGGCTAGGAGGTAGCATCCTTGAAACAAAATATCAATTGTCATTTCGACAACATAACATTAGCAAAATTTCATGGATGCCAAATGTTGGAGCAAGCTTCATTTTTATAGAAAAGAATAAAACTCATCAACTTCCCTTCAAGGCACGCCAAAAGCCACTGGAGAAACTTTTCAAATTTCCAAAATTCATAATTCCTCAAGATGGTGTCCCACTTCAAGGCAACATAAAAACTTTATTAAAAAATAATAAAACACCTTAATGAAGGCGTCCCACTCCAAGCCCCACTTTTTAAACACAACTTCAAGTTATTCCACTAGGCCAAGGGGGTCAACTGGAAAATAGAACATTAATTGCCTTGTAATTAAAAACATGCCACAAATATTGCATATTGAAGTCTGCATCAAAAATACCAACTGCTCCAACAAGAAAAGAACACACTGAAGCACTGCCAATAGGACCACTGCTAAAAATAGTATTTACTATAAATAGTAAGCACCCAGAAAAATGCCTCAAACCTCCAAGCAAGGAAACCCTAATTTCACCTTAACGAGCCTACGGGCCTCCGGAATAGGCTGAAGAGTAACTGAGTTGATCACTGGTGAGAAGGGTACATTACATCTTTTTCCTCTATACAAGTAAAATTATGTGCATTAGTGTTTTCTTTCCTTTTCTTTGCAAATAGGGGGTCTAATTTTTTTGGATGTTGTATAAAATCCTAAAAAACCTCCATCAATTATGCCATAAGTTCTTGTATAGACTTCATTTTTACCAAACCACCAATCAATTGCAACTAAGATCAAGTACCCAACAGGCTCGCCAGATTTTGAGCTCATAATATTTTTGATTCACATAATAGGATGGCAGGAAAGCTATGCTTTGATACCACTGAAATATCCCACCCATGATAGAATATTTGCTAACTGATTTCTTCTTTTCTTGTTTGCGTTTTGGGTTTTGTAGTTTTTTTTTTTTTTTTGTTTTTTGCAGAAGTTGCTAGGAAATGCATAAAATTGCAAAATAAAGAAAAACTAAAGCAAAGACTCTTAACTATCAATTTCTGATTTTTATTAAATGCTTGAGAAATACAAAGTATACCCGGAGGCAAATGTCAAATATTGCAAGTCTAAATATGAATGCACTAGCATACAAGAACCTCTTGTAGATGGATGCCACACTCAAATAACTGATTTCTCCACCTTAAAAATGTTGCTTAGATGTGTGATTTTCTTAGATGTTAGAACAATATATTTTTATCTTCTTAATGGTCAATATTATAATGTTTTAGTTAACTTACATTTTTACTGTTTCTACAATAGTGAGTAGCCAGTAGGTTGGTAGACATTTAATGTCTATAGCAGAACTTCTCTGCTTTATATTGTATTCTTCTTTTCTTTTGTTAATGGATATAGTTTTACCAGTTCTTTTATCGAACATGGTATCAGAGCTAGAACACATTCTCGTGAAATTCTTTTGAAAATTTCGTTTTGTTTTCTGGGCGTCAATTTTGCAGAGGATTTTCTTACGCCTTTTTGAGGTCGTGTGTATCTCCTGTCTGTTGAAGGCGTCTTCTTCTCTGCCTTACACATGCGATTTTTTTAGGGCTTCTTTCATTTTTTACTAGGCGACTGTTGAAAAGTTTGTGGATTTCTGGGCTTTTTGTTTGGGCGTCTTCTTCAGAAATCGACGCATAATTTTGACAATTTTCTCAAGAAAAAAAGGATTTCTTCTAGCAGTGTTTCTTCCTTTGCTTCAGCCAGCGATTTCCAATCTCTTTTCCCTACGTTTTTCGGCTATTCAAGACGTGTTTTTTCTAGTTTTCAACCCGCGTTTTCTACATTAAAAATCCGCGTGTCCTTCAGACCTTTGGCCCACGTTTTTTCTTCAACATTTGGTCGCTGATTTTTCATCTTTCTGATCGCGTTTTGTGTGTTTCTGGGCGTGGTTTTCAAACACTTGCACGCGTTTTTCTGCTCGGATTTTCTAGGCTTCTCTGAAAATCGGGGTTTGTTAAAGAGCCGACTAGAGTTTTGTAGATTTCTCCTATGTTTGAAGTCGAAAAAAAAATTGTTTTCAGATTCTTAATGGGATTTTCGAGATCTTAACTGGGTTGTCGTTATCTTTTTCTAGGTGTCTCGAAGTTCGTGCCTCAAAACTTATGCAAGTGGCTGCTGACGAAATTTTCTAGGTTTTTAGCAACATTTTTTAGGTACTCTTCAGATTTTTTGGGTTTTGTCTTCAAAGTGCCTCAGAATTCGTGCTAGGGTTTCTTCTTTGAATTTGTGTTGCTTTTGTTTTTTTTTTTTTGCCTTCACCAATTTGACCTCAGGGTACGTGATGGCATCTCTGACAAATATAATGCTCGAAAGCAGCAATAAGTTCAATGGGAAGAATTATAACACCTAGAAGCAGCGTATGCTGACCATCTTCGAGATCAATGTCTTGATGCAGTTGTTTTGGGTACATCACCTCGACCTACCGTTGTTGGAAAAGACCAAGACAAATGGGATGAACGCAACCAGGAAGCTATCATGCTCATCAAGCTTTCAGTCACTGACGACCAACTGCCACAAGTGTTGTCAAGCAAAACAGCCGCTAAGGTTTGGACGTACCTGAAGGATCTCCATGAAACGTCAGATAAGAGTCCTGCATTCTTTCTTAAGAACATGCTCTTTTCGATAATGATGGATGAGAAGACCCCTCTCCAGGAACATCTAACAAAGATAAAGGACATTTGCGACCAGTTGGAAGCTATTGGTCGAAAGATGGAGGAAGAGGACATGATAGTGATCACTCTGAAAATTCTACCTAAGCCTTATGAACATTTCATCGAGACTCTCAATATTACTTCAACAAATGTTGATTTGAAGTTTCCAGACTTGTGTAACAAGCTTCTACAACAAGACCGTTGGAGACAGCAGTTTGGAAGCAGTACTAGTTCCACCTCCACAGAGCAAGCATTCTTTGCCAAATCTTCTGCTAAGAACAAAGGGAAGGCACAAACTTCTCAGCTGAAAAGCTTTGGTTCTTCTCAGGACAACTAGAAGAAAAAGAACATTCAATGCAATTATTGCTATAAGTATGGTCACATAAGGGTTGACTGTTGAATTCGGTTGGCTTCTGAACAAAAGAAGCTTGGTAAAGAGGTAAGCCTAAGGTGGACCATTTGATATTCTTTGGTTCTACAGCTCATATATGGATTCCAGATGCCAAGCATGCCAAGTTGGACTCCAAGAGCCAGACACTTATGTTTACTGGTTACAACGACAATCACAAGGCATACAGGTTGATTGATGTGGAGACGGATCGTCTCATATTCAGTCATGATGTTGTGATTGATGAGACTACTGGTTGATTTGTTCCTACTACCAATCCTGCGGATCAACCTATGAAGGTTTTTGATGAGGGTGTTCGTCTTCCTCGTGGTTCCCCTAATGGGAGGGCTTCAGAGCATTCTGACTCTAAAGATGAGGAGTCTACCAGTCATGATATAGCACCACCTAATTTTCCCCAGGACTCACATCCAAATGATTTTGTTCCAGAAATCCCAGGAGATGTTGTTTCTCCTATTCCAGATGTTGGTACTTCTACTGGTTGGCCTAAGTGGTGGCTAAGGACTATCGGAGATCTTCACGATGGCGACAGAATATCATAGCCTTCTAAAGAATCACACTTGGGTTCTTTCTGATCTTCCTCTTGGGAAGAAACCTATCAGATGCAAATGGGTTTACATGGTCAAGTATCATGCCGATGGTACTTTGGATAAATATAAGGCACGATTAGTTCCTCGGGGATTCACACAACGGGAGGGCATTGATTATGAGGAGACTTTTGCTCCTACTGCCAAGATGAGCACAATTCGTCTTCTTCTAGCTATTGCAGCCCAATTTGGATGGACAGTTCATCAAATGGATGTCAAGAGTGTCTTCCTCAACAATGAATTGCAGAAGAAGTCTACATGATGCAGCCTCCTGGTTTCAAGGTTTTCGGAAAACAACATCAGGTATGTAGGCTCGTGAAAGCACTCTATGGACTAAAACAAGCTCCTCGTGCATGGTACATCAAGATTGATCAGTACTTGGTTGATCATGGTTTTCAGCATAGCCCTTCTTCTAGCTATTGCAGCCCAATTTGGATGGACAGTTCATCAAATGGATGTCAAGAGTGTCTTCCTCAACAGTGAATTGCAGAAGAAGTCTACATGATGCAGCCTCCTGGTTTCAAGGTTATCGGAAAACAACATCAGGTATGTAGGCTCGTGAAAGCACTCTATGGACTGAAACAAGCTCCTCGTGCATGGTACATCAAGATTGATCAGTACTTGGTTGATCATGGTTTTCAGCATAGCCCTTCTGACACTAATTTGTATGTCAAACACTCTGGTGATGATATTCTCTTTCTTGTTGTCTATGTTCATGACTTGATCATTACTGGCAGTTCAACACTTTTGATTGCAGCCCTCAAACAAGATTTGTGTCAGACTTTTGACATGACAGATCTGAGGCTTCTCTAGTATTGTTTGGGTATTGAGGTTTGGCAGACCGCTAGTAGCATCTTTATCTCTTAGTCTAAATATGCTCGAAGTGCTTGACAAATTTTGGATGCAAGATTGCAAACCTGCCTCCACACCTATGGAGAAGGGGCTGAAGTTGTTAGCCAACTCTGATTCACCTCCGGTCGATGAAACAGCATTCAGGCAACTAGTGGGCAGTCTCATCTACCTCACTACCACTAGACTTGACATCAGTTTTGCAGTGAGCTAAATTTCTCGCTTCATGATAGCTCCAAAAGTTGATCATTGGATTGCAGCAAAGCGAGTGCTGAGATATGTTAAGGGCACTTCAGATTATGGCATTTTGTATAACAGATGCAAGGATCCAAAGCTGATTGGTTATACAAAATCCGATTGGGAAGGTTCAGTGGATGACAAAAAATCCACTTTTGGGTATGGATTCAATTTGGGTACAGGTGTTGTAACATGGACCAACAAGAAGCAACAGGCAATGGCTCTTTCCTCGACTGAAGTTGAATATCGAGGAACTGTTAAAGCAGCATGTGAGGCAGTTTGGCTCCGTAGGATGCTTTCTGACATGAACATATCATAAGCAGGACCTTCTCCCTTATACACTGATAATCAAGGGGTGCTCAAACTGGCCAAAAATCCAGTCTTCCATGAACGTACCAAGCATGTCGAGCTTCATTGTCACTACATCCGCAAGCTGGTAGAAGACGGATCAATTCAGCTGCAGTATGTTCCGATAGCAGATCAAACTGCAGAAATTCTCACCAAGTCTCTGAGCCCGGATAAGTTTGCCAAATTTAGGGGGCAACTTGGTGTTGTTGATAGATTGACCATTAGGGGAGGGTGTTCAAATAATATATTTTCATCTTGTTAATGGTCAATATTATAATGCTTTACTTAGCTTAGACTTTTGTTGTTTCTACAGTATTGAGTAGTTAGTAGGTTGGTAGACATTTAATGTCTACAACAGAACTTCTCTGCTTTATATTGTATTCTTCTTTCCTTTTGTTAATGCATATAGTTTTACGGTTTACCAATTCTTTTATCGAACATTAGACACCAAAGAAGGTGAAGATTTGCCAACAAAACACTAGGCGTTTGAGCCTTGAAACCTCACGTGCCAACTAAGAGTTGTACGGCCAGATTATGAAGTTGTACAGCCTCTTGTGTTTCCCCACGTATTAGCAATTGATAATGATCAACAAGTATAATCTGCAATTTATTTCTGATCTGAGCAATTAACTTCTGAAGATCTTGAAATAAGCACAAATGTAGCTCTAATAAGCACAAATGTAGCTCTAATTAACTATCTCTAATAAGCACAAATGTAGCTCCTGAATGAAGCCACCTGAAGAGCAATCCTTGGGTGATATTTCACACCTGTAGCTCACTGAATCCAAGAGAGTTTTTGTTCTCCAGGATTGAATTTCAAACTGAAACCCTTGTTTCTTCTCCACAACAAAAAAGCATCAAGTTTGTAAAAGTTGAATGAATTCAATGTGCTTTTTCAAAAGCTTTCATACCTCCTCATAAAAGCCACGACTTCTCCTTTTCTTTTTATCCATTTAATATTTTATATTATTTGCTTTTGATGTTTCAATAAAATAATCCTCATGTGTGGCGCCCTCTTTAATGACTTAATCAATGACCTTATGTTTAAATAAAACCATATATTATTAGGTCATTTAATAGCATTAATGATATTCACTTTATAATTTAATTATTATTAAAGTTAACACTTTAATAATAATTAATATATCATAACTCCATTAAAACTCAATATTAATTAATTTTGCCAACACCATGGGGTAAACCACTGCTCATCTGGATGGCTTACTATAAATACTAAAGTTGTACCCAAATGTCAAAGAGACTTTCTAAAAACAGTGTGTGAATGGAGTCAGAAACACCTCAGGAAGGTTATCCCTGAATATCATCAAACTCTGGAGACGATAACTCCCAAATAAGGCCCTTTGAACACCAACATTAGCCTACGAGGACCCGTTGATAGGCTAATTCATCAAACATTGAAACTGGCTAAGAAGGGGGCATTATAAGGGTCGAGGGGTAACGCCCCTCATGGGGATCTCGCCGTATTTCTTCCTACCTACAATAAGTTGCTCGAAACTCAACTCCCAAACTAGAAGCCCTGTCACCCTCTTTGTAACTTGTGGTTGTATGAGGGGCTGCTCATTTTGGCATGTAGCCGCAACTCCCACACATTTCCAATGGTGCATGCTTGTATGACCCGTGATTCTTAAAGGAATTGCAATAATGTTATTAGAAGCGTCTACTATTCATTCCACTAGATGACTAAGTTGTATGAGGGGTACCTGGGACTTACATCATACATAGGCATAGCTTCTAATACAAGATAAATTATTAGCAGTTGCAGGTATATTATGCACTATGGTTGATTATATTCCAATTTATCAACCCCCTTAGTTCCACAACCAGCATTAAACTTCCACAACCACAATATATGCAATATCCTTTCCTTACACCAATGAAACGGTATGACCTTGTGCTTCTGTGAATATTCGAACCCACATTAACTTCATAGGCCTTTGTTAAATGACTTCATTCATCCTTCCACTCTTTCAATGATGCGTACAGCTACGATATGGATATGGAGTACAGCCCTTCGCATAAATTCAAATAAGCATCAATACATCTGTTTTAATATATAAAAACAATCGCCCAATCAGGAGAGAGATATTGAAACGATACCCATAACCATTTTTGCACTATATCAACTTCAGCAAATTAATATGTGAGAAATTGGCATTCCTTGAACATGTACAGCCAGCTAAAAGGAAAACTGGAAATTCCTCAAAACACCCCAACCAAATACTTACTTAGTCTGGAATCAAATTCATTTTTGTAAAAATTTCACTTCATAAACACGATATTCTACATTTCAAAACTTCATTAAATATTTACTGTGAAAACACCAACACGGCCATAGAATGTGATTGTCAGCAACCACCTAGGAAACATCTCTAATTTTCGGAGGTGATATTCTCCATGAAGATGATTGTCCTCACGAAGTTATGCACAAACTTGCAGCAACACTTCTTCTCTAGAAAAATCATGCATAATAACCCGAAAATGGACTCCAAAATTGCTTTTCCTTTTCTCCTACGTAACTCCCAAACTGAATTCTTGAAAATCTTTTTTTTTTTTCCCAACTTTTAATTTAAAACCAAACACCTTTTTTTAAAATCCCATTAAAAAATTAAAATAACACCTTTTTGGGAAAAAAACACCTTATGTATCCCTTTTAATAATATTTTAATTAAAGCTAATTTAAATATTAAATTTTAACTTAAAACATTAGTGTTAAATTAAAATACTGTATTACTGACTATAATTCGAGAGGGGACATTACAGCTCCCTTTCCCCTCCCTAGAATTGCTTGTCTGCACGCGATTTCAACTTTGGATGCTGCAAGATCTGCTCACTCTCCCAGGTAGCATCCTCAACCGGCAAGTTTTTCCACTTTACAAGGTACTCCTTGATGGTCCTCCTCCTCAAAGTACATTCCCTGATATCAATAATAGCCTCAAGAATGAGAATGAGTTTCCCTTCTTCATCCAATGGTGGCAAATCAAAAGAGGGGGCTATGTTATGAACCAGTGCCTTTTTGAGGCGAGATACATGAAAAGCATTGTTTACTCTACAATTTGCCAGTAATTCCAATTCATACCCCACTTCTCCAATCCTCTTGGAAACTCGAAAAGGACTATAAAATCGTGACTTGAGTTTTTTCGACCCACTCTTCTTGAGTGTGGACTGCCTATAAGGCTGCAGCCTTAGGTATACCATGTCACCAACGTTGAAACTACGCTCTAAGCAATGCTGGTCAGCATATGACTTCTGCTGATTTTGGGCTTGAAGTAAGTTTTCCTTCAAAGACTTCATTATATCTTGACTTTCTTGTAGCAAATCTCTGGCCTTTGCTACCCTATTGTCCCTTAAGAGTAAATCAACGAAGCTCAGAGCTTTGTAACCATACAATGCCATGAATGGAGACATCCCGATTCACATGTGGTGAGTAGAATTGTAATAGTACTCCCCGAGATACAACCATCTCACCCATGCCTTCTGCTACCCTGACATATAATTTCTAAGGTACCCTTCCACCCATTTGTTTACTATCTCCATCTACCCATTCATCTATGAGTGATAACTGATACTAGGAATGAGCTCAGTTCCACTCAATCTAAAGGGTTCCAGCCAAAACAGACTCGGGAACTGAAATATACCGAGCCAATTTTTTCGTTTTTTCAATTAACAGATTACAACATTACAAGCAAGTGCACCCGTTAAGGTTAGATGGATAAACCGAAACGTGCAAGGAAGTAAACTCAAGATACAGAAGGGAACTCAACATCAAGTATGTGCTACCCAATCCAAGGCGGAGTGAGGGGCGACCATATGACGAAGTGATTACAAAAAGCAAAGCTTGAAATGAAATACTGAATAATGAAACTACTCAACACCCAGAATGTGCTTGCTCACCCAGGATGGGAAGTAGCTACCATAGGGCGGAGTTATACTATTTCAACTAATACTGAAAGCAACTTTGAATGAAATGCTGAATACGGAAAACTCTCGACACCCAGAATGTGCTTTCTAACCCAGAATGGGATAGTAGCGACCATAGGGCGGAGATGGATTACATACAATATCAAAATGCTGAAAGAGAGAAGAACATTACAATCTGACTGAGCAAGAATCTAAGGACCGACAGTACTACTGCCAGCATACAATTTGAAAGATGACTACTTGCTACCAGTTACAAATCAGCCTTTGAGAATATTGCAATAATATTGAAGCATTCAATGATTGCCAAGAATAAAGCTTAAACTTGCATGAATAGAAACAGATCCAACCTCTTTCAGCCTGTGCAATCTTCAATGATGTCTCCGCGAAGACTTTAAGAGTTCCTAACGACCATCCAAGAACGAAAGTGCAGATCCCTGTATGCTGTTATAACAGTACTGTATTTTTCTTCATTAAACCAGCAACACAGATTTATAAAATAGATCAGATCTCCCTAGAAACTGATTCAAATGACTAGATACTGAAGGCAAAACACCTTTGACAAGGAGGCGCTCAAACTAGAAGCACAAAACAGACTCAAAATGTCTTAAATGATTAATGCACAAACTTCAATGCAGGTACATGGTACGGCCAGCTGGTAAAGTCGACTTCCTTTTAAAAATTGATGCCTTCACAATAAAATCTGCAGATTTGGGCAATGAGGCGCCTAGGCCTAACAAAGAGATATGAACGGTACCCAAAACTAATTTTTTTTGTCTTTTTCAAGCTATGAGCAAAACATGCAATCTGCTGTATGAAAAGAAGCTAAAGCTGCAACACTAAAAATACTCAAAACAGATTTTACAATGCAAACCGAAAACAATGGAATAGCTAAGATGCACTCACAACAAGACTAACAATCATCACTAGTCGTTGTCTTACAAACGAGAAGAGATGCCCAATACTAGGAGGTCTTCATTACTCGAAGTGATCCAGAGTCAATCCGGCAGCATAACGGTGTATTTTTCCAAGATGATGAAATGATGCTCAACTCCTTCCTTTTATAATTTTTCCATTTGACTTCTCGTAACCCTAAAGTCACTTTCAAGTCAAAACCCTAATCTCTTCAAGAGGGCGTACTTTCTCCTTCAATGTTTAATATATGATATTTTAATTAAATGCCAAGCTTTGAAAAGTGCGCCCAACATAAGCTTGCTTGACTTTTGACAATAATTAAAATAATCTTTTAATGAGGCGCCACCCTCAAAAACCCCCTTTTTAAAACATCTTTAAGTCATTAATCTAGGCCCATGGTCAACGTTAAATTATAACATTTAAACGTGACCTTTTAATTAAATGACTTATCTTATCCCTCAGAAGATGCCCTGAAGCCAATACTGAACCAGACATCTGACCAACTGAAGCAGTAAGTCAACCGAGCTGAACTCATCTGGAAAACTGCCAAAAATAGAATTTACTAAAAATAGTAAATTCCAAAAAGTGCTCTGAATGCCGAGATGATCACACCACTGCGAAGCCCTCTGAAAACCCAGAAGGAATCTACCATTTAATCCACCATCTCTGAGCAATGACCTCCTCAAAATTAGGAAACCCTAATTTTAACTTCCAACTAGCCTTCGGGTTCCCAACGAAAGGCTAACGGTCACTGGAAATGTCAGGCTTGGAAAGGGGACATTGCAGGAACTTGCAGTCCCTATCACTAACAATGCTCCTAGGCATCCCATAAAGTCTGAGTATTTCCCTAAAAAATAAATCGGCCACCTATACTATTGAGTATGTTGTTGAAATAGCAAAGAAATGCACAAATTTTGTTAATCTGTCAATCCTTACCCTGAATCTTGGGTAACCCTGTGATAAAATCCATGGAAATACACTCCCATTTCTGATTGGGAATAGGCAGGGGCTACAACAATCCAACTAGATAGGTGTGCTCGTCCTTATTCTGCTAGCATGTGAAACACTAACATACTTAAAGACTTCAAGTTTTAGTCCTTTCCAAGTAAATCTCTCCTGGGTTTGCCTGTATGTTTTAAAGAACCTCGCGTGTCCAGACGTAAGAATATCATGAAAAGCTCTCAAAATTCTTTCCTTAAGCCTTGAATTGGGTACTAAATAAATTATGCAAGGATACATAATTAGCTCATTAGCCATCGTATACCTGTCATCCTATGTAGTACCCTCAATGATACCCTGTAGCCCAAGAGTCCTTAGCATATTTTGTTGAAATCAACTCCCTCCAATCACCACTACCAAAGAGCACAAATGAGGTCTCCTGGGCAATACAATGTCAAAGTGAAATATCCCACCCCTTGTTGAGATAAATGCTAAACTGAAAATCTGCCTGCGATGCTTGTAGTTTCAAGTTTTTTTGTTTTGTTTTGAGATTTGATGAAGATTTATGCTAGGTAATTGCAAATAACATATGCATACAATTGCAATGAAAGCTATACTGAAAATAAATGCTTGAATAATACAAATCTGATTTGTTATAACTTTGCAAAAACAATGTATATATATTTAAATCAGATTTTCATTCATTTTGCAAACACAATATAATCATGCCCGGAGCCAAAGCTTAATGTATTGCAGTTCTGGAAATTATTAACAGCAATTGGGAACCCTCATACAAGGATGCCTAGCACCAAATAAGGGTTTCTCCACCTTGAATCTGTTGCTGAACAGAAACAATACCCTGGCCATTCTCAATTAAGGAATAGTAATGCACAAGACAAAGGCGTTTCTCCCTAGAATCCAAACGCCACCCTTGGAATGTTGTATGGCCTGGTAGGGAAAGATTGTACGGCCTAGAAAATGCAAACAGCAATGAATGCTAATGTATGATCAACAATATTAATGGTTTCTGATTTAATTTCTAATCAGCACCTTCAATCTTTGAAAAAACCCTGTGAATCAACTCCTGTAAACACAAATATGACTTCTGATGTGAAACCACCTATTAAATGCAACCCTTGGGTGATCTTCCACACTTATAGGAAGCAAAATCAAAGAGATACAACGTTGTAATGTCCCGCTATTTATTACATAGAAAAATGTAATATTATTTTAATTAATTAATATTTCCTCCAAATGTTAAATCAAAAGGGAAATATTATTAATTAAATAATATTATATTTAGTGACTTATTAAATGCAAAATCAAAATTAAGTCACAATTTAAAAATTAAAGAGAAAAGGAATTCGAAGAGTCAAGCAAGTTGAAAACGAAGAGTCAAGCAAGTTGAAAACGAAGAGACAAGGCAAAGAAAAAAAAGTTTGGAGGGGAGCTGATGGCAGGCATGTATGGTTGATTTTGGATTTGGAAAACTTAGTTTTCAGGAGGAGCTTGGGGATGCAAAACCTTGGGTTTAGAGAATTGGACGGAAACCCAATTCCTTTATTAGTGGAATCATGCAGGTTTCACCATTGTGCATAATGTGTTGCAAGATTTAATATACGATAATTTTGAAAGGGAGATCATTAGATTTCAAGGAAAATTATGAATAGTTGCGGGAAATACTGCAGCTATTGAATGTCGAAGAAATTGGAAAGTATATCAGACTTTATAGAAGTCATTGTTCAATCTTGTCTTCCATCATGGGCTTGTTGGTGAAGCCTACACAGTGTGAGGAGACTCTGTCTCGATTTAGGAGGTTCGAGGTTACAAAATATTAATGAGTCGAGATTTAATAGAAGATGTCGGGAGCTATGGTGCCTAGAAGATTATCGAGAAGTATACAACAGTTTTGAATTAGTTGTCTCATATTTTTAATCTTGTCGATTCATTCAAGATTGATAGTGACAGGACAAAAGAATTGGCTTTGAAATTCATGACAGTATTTGAAGCCGTTGCAAGAGCTAGTATCGTGTAGGAAGTCTCGAGAATATTTTCCAGCGCTACTCATGTTAAGAATGAATAACATATTTATAAATATATATTGCTGCCTGTAGTTCTTATGCTGGGCGCTTCTTATGAGATTATCGGGCCTGTATATTCAATTCTCTGTTTGCAAATAAAGGAGCCAATTCTTGGAGTAGCCACCATATATTTCAAGAAGTCGTTACTTCTGAAGACATCGAGGGATTTAAGAGATTTTCTCTGTCATTCCCTAATTCATATCGGCTGACTTTCATATTGAGACTAGAGAAGCCGTTGTTAATGAAGAAAGAATCAAAATTCTACTAATGGTGGGAAGCTTCATATTCACGGGAACATTATATTTAAGCCCGGGAGATTGGGAACTTGTCATCTCTTTGGAGATTGATTAAATCGACAGGCAAGATAATTCTATGGTCGATCTCTTCAAGATGAATTGTTGATTTTAAGTGACTAAGAGCCGTCCATCTCTGGGGAAGACACGAAAGAGAGAGTTGTCGCTTAATTAAGAAAATATCATTAAAAAATTACATTCTTTTGGGAGTTGTTTAATAATGTCTTGATATGCTTTGGTAAATAAAGATCGAGCCTACAGAAATCAGGATTTTATTTAATTGCTTGCTATTGCTTTACAGAGCCGCCACCAAAAATAATATTCAGCTACATCGATACAATCACAGAAGTCGAAAGAAATATTAGGAGTCGTCGAGGAAGACAACATATTGAATTGGTTCCTTGGACGATTGATTTTCTACCATCGTATGTTCTGAGGGAGTGGAGCTATGTGAGAAGCTGCATCATCAAATCACAAGAGCACACAAAGGAAAATTATTACGAGTGAAGCCTTTAAAGAAGCTGTCTATTTCCTAAGCATCAACATCTAATCTAAGTCGAGAAATGACCAAGAAGGCGTTATCTTGAAGACAATTGTTACAATGTACATGTAATATTCCGGAG